>OY759275.1:31944587-32072087 GCA_963662155.1 Lamellibrachia columna | reverse complement strand
ATGGTGAAGGTGATAATAATGATAATGATGTTAATAATAATAATCCTGATAATAATAATGTTAATAATGATAATAACGATTGTGGTAGTGGTGACGATGATAAAGATGATAATAATCCATGGTGATGCTACGCATCAATTTATTACTGACATTGATTTGACTACATATTATTACTTGCTGTCGCAGACATAACACTCACCGAGCCGCGTGTTTTCTCCATAGTCCGATGAAGATTGTCAGGAACTTACCAAGTCGCCGAAACTTGGCGACGTAATATCCCGGCTACACGAATGGACAAACAACTTATTGCGAATGACGAAGAACCACTTACGTTTACACATTAATACTACTGTTGTAGATGACACACATATAAACGTCATATATTTGATGGTGGGGACGTGGATATTTACGACTGATGTACAGCAAGCGCCGACGGTGCAGAGCTTTGTCTGGGATCCGGATGCATTAATCTCCGGGGAATATTTGAACATTAAGACTCATTTCGTGCGCGGGGTGAGCGTGCGACATTCCAACAGATGGTAAGTACTCGTTGTCTTTTATTGTAAAATGTGCAGGAATTGTATTTGTTTTTTACTATTGTTTGCCTTGTAGAGAAATCATCATGATGACAAGTTCAAATCCGTCAGATAGTGTTGTGAAATGCTAGTCCGTCTGTAGAATGTTTTATTTAGTTTAGGTGAAAAGTACTAAAATCAATCAAAACTCGTCGAAAAAGTTACGAAGATCACAACAATTCGTTTGGATTGATTAATTTGAGAAAACATAAAGACGCATATTCATTCGGGTCAAACTCCGTGTGAAATAAGTTCTCCTGTGAAAGAGGTGTGGCAGGAAGTGAGAGATAGCAGGTTGGTCGTAAAAATCGGTGTGAGGTTGGCTTAAAAAATAGGTGGGAGGTAGAATTGTTGGAACGTGGACTCTCAAAATTGGTGTGATGTGGGAGGTTGATCCCAGTGGGAGACGGGAGGTTGTCCCAAACAATAGGTGGGAGATGGGAAGTTGAAATTCCTGCCACGCCACCTCAAATATGAATAGAGGTAACTTGTGACGTTGCTGATGAAGAACTCGGTCGTTACCTTTCTCCTGGGACGTCTGAGGCTGCTACGACTGCGACAGGCGGAGCGGGAGAGCAGCTCGGAGACGAACTCGCCGGTGACGGGGGCGACACTTCGGCGGGGCGAGAGAGCCGCGTCGACCGACCGACGCCACTGATGACGCTCCGACTGATGGGAACAACGGACAGCTGTTACTGGTGATGATGACAATGACCGTGCTGCTGACGACAACGATGATGAAGATGGTGATGAGGAAAAGAGAATATTGCTATAACGATGACGATAGCACCTTTAACTATGATGATGACATTGCTGACGACACGGGTGATCATGATAAGGAAGATGATGACAATGATGACGACGACGACGATTATGAAATTAATGTCTGTGGCGACAACGATAATAATGACGACAACAAATGAGCATGGTTACGACGATTATGATGATGATGATGATGATGAAGGTGATAATGATGACGAAAACAACAATGATTGTGACGGTGAAAATGGCGACGACGAAAAAGGAAGACTAAGACAACAACAATGGCGATGTTAACAACATCAACACTAACGACAATAACGACAATAATGATAACAACGACAACAACGACAACAAGAAAAACAACGTTAGAATAGTGTACCGTAGTTGTGTAATAAATGGGAGGATTGCATAGCAGGAAACCGTGCAATGCGTAACTCACTCGGGGGAAGTTGGTGTCTGTGAGGGAGTGAAAGCGGCCGTCCTTGGCGGCGAAGCAGCGCCCGCTACCGACGGTGCACAAGGCCTGATCTCCCGGGTCGTCGACGCTCAGCGTGGCCGTGAACTGGGCGTTGTCCCATGCGACCGGCGGACGGGAGACCGGGTCGATGACGGAGAGATTGCGGGAGACCGAGTCGATGACGGAGAGATTGGCCCTCCCTGGAGGCCTACCGCCCGGCTGTGCGACTGACAGTCTGTCTCGACCTGGGTTGAGTGCGTCCGGGTCGCCAAAGGACAAACTGTCGCCATCGTCCGGCTGCAGTCGCAGCTGCGGGATCTGTCTGAGGCCTGCAGAAATAACACGTAGAGTAACAAAACAAGTTGCAGCGACGTGATAGCAAGAGATGATCCAGGTAAAATATGCATGGCATGTCAGTGCCGGATTAACAGTGTACGTGGGGCCTGGTACAAACGTTTTTTTTGTGTGGAGGCCCTTACTTAGTGCTCGAAAAATACATATCAAGACGCATGGTATTGACTATTGTGAGAACCCCATACATCAACGTTCATTCAACCATGTTTTGAGCATACGCATTCACATAATGTTGTCGACGAAGGCATACAAACATAATAAAAACAATACAAGAAAATACAGCGTAAAATAAAGATCGTACAAGTTCTCCTGAGCAAACAAAGAGGGACATCCAAACAATAGGCTTAATGCCCCATTCGTGGACCAATCCCCAATATGAGCTGTGTGTGGACGTGTTGTGTGAATACGGTCTAGTGCAGTGTAACGAAGACCCCACGTGTAACGAGCACAAACTGGACCTCGTCTGTGTGCACGGTGACCTCGTCTGTGTGCACGGTGACCTCGTCTGTGTGCACGGTGACCTCGTCTGTGTGCCCGGTGGCCTCGTCTGTGTGCCCGGTGACCTCGTCTGTGTGCACGGTGACCTCGTCTGTGTGCACGGTGACCTCGTCTGTGTGCCCGGTGGCCTCGTCTGTGTGCACGGTGACCTCGTCTGTGTGCACGGTGACCTCGTCTGTGTGCACGGTGACCTCGTCTGTGTGCCCGGTGGCCTCGTCTGTGTGCACGGTGACCTCGTCTGTGTGCACGGTGACCTCGTCTGTGTGCACGGTGACCTCGTCTGTGTGCCCGGTGGCCTCGTCTGTGTGCACGGTGACCTCGTCTGTGTGCACGGTGACCTCGTCTGTGTGCACGGTGACCTCGTCTGTGTGCACGGTGGCCTCGTCTGTGTGCACGGTGACCTCGTCTGTGTGCACGGTGACCTCGTCTGTGTGCACGGTGACCTCGTCTGTGTGCACGGTGACCTCGTCTGTGTGCAAACTGGCCAGTGCAACGTTCAGAAAACAGAGAAGGCGGTGAAATCCTCCCATGATGCTCTGCACTGTGAACTCTTGTGCGTCCGCCAACCAAAGCAGGAACATGAGGAACTTTTTTGTTTCGCAAAGCAGATTTTACACACCTAAGACATTTACTGCATTGTAGCCCGTGGTCACTTCTCACTGACACTACCTGCATTGTAGCCCGTGGTCACTTCTCTCTGACACTACCGACATTGTAGCCCGTGGTCACTTCTCACTGACACTACCTGCATTGTAGCCCGTGGTCGCTTCTCACTGACACTACCGGCATTGTAGCCCGTGGTCGCTTCTCACTGACACTACCGACATTGTAGCCCGTGGTCGCTTCTCACTGACACTACCGACATTGTAGCCCGTGGTCGCTTCTCACTGACACTACCGACATTGTAGCCCGTGGTCGCTTCTCACTGACACTACCGACATTGTAGCCCGTGGTCGCTTCTCACTGACACTACCGACATTGTAGCCCGTGGTCGCTTCTCACTGACACTACCGACATTGTAGCCCGTGGTCGCTTCTCACTGACACTACCGGCATTGTAGCCCGTGGTCGCTTCTCACTGACACTACCGGCATTGTAGCTCGTGGTCGCTTCTCACTGACACTACCGACATTGTAGCCCGTGGTCGCTTCTCACTGACACTACCGACATTGTAGCCCGTGGTCGCTTCTCACTGACACTACCGGCATTGTAGCCCGTGGTCGCTTCTCACTGACACTACCGGCATTGTAGCCCGTGGTCGCTTCTCACTGACACTACCGACATTGTAGCCCGTGGTCGCTTCTCACTGACACTACCGGCATTGTAGCCCGTGGTCGCTTCTCACTGACACTACTGGCATTGTAGCCCGTGGTCGCTTCTCACTGACACTACCGGCATTGTAGCCCGTGGTCGCTTCTCACTGACACTACCGACATTGTAGCCCGTGGTCGCTTCTCACTGACACTACCGGCATTGTAGCCCGTGGTCGCTTCTCACCGACACTACCGGCATTGTAGCCCGTGGTCGCTTCTCACTGACACTACCGGCATTGTAGCCCGTGGTCGCTTCTCACTGACACTACCGACATTGTAGCCCGTGGTCGCTTCTCACTGACACTGCCGACATTGTATCCCGTGGTCGCTTCTCACTGACACTACCGGCATTGTAGCCCGTGGTCGCTTCTCACTGACACTACCGACATTGTAGCCCGTGGTCGCTTCTCACTGACACTACCGACATTGTAGCCCGTGGTCGCTTCTCACTGACACTACCTGCATTGTAGCCCGTGGTCGCTTCTCACTGACACTACCTGCATTGTAGCCCGTGGTCGCTTCTCACTGACACTACTGACATTGTAGCCCGTGGTCGCTTCTCACTGACACTACCGACATTGTAGCCCATGGTCGCTTCTCACTGACACTACCGACATTGTAGCCCGTGGTCGCTTCTCACTGACACTACCGACATTGTAGCCCGTGGTCACTTCTCACAGACACTACCGACATTGACGAGGGTTTTGATTTATTTTATGACTTTGTGTATACCGCTATAAATGAATGTGTTCCTCGTATCCGCATTCGTTGACGTAGGTACCATATATGGTATGATAGCGATATGATCTCATCCATGAAAGAGAAAAACAACGCACACAAACATCCAGTAACTGACTATCAAGTATTTTCTGAATTACGAACCAATTTTAAGAAACTTAAGAGAAAAGTATTGTGACTACATATCACAAATCAAACAATCGGTTAAACAAAATACTAAACGCCTATTCAGTTTTGCTAAAAGCAAGCAAACTAATGTGAACACTCCTAACTCAAAGGAATATAACGGCATCGAGGCAGGCAGTCCAGTTGATATAGCCGAACTATTTTCGGACTATTTTCAATATGTATTTACATAGGTAGATAATCTTGATTATCCCAATATACCCCTCTTTCAATTAGACCAAATTACGCACATCAATGTGTCTTATGATACTGTCATTGGGGTACTAAGAACCACCAATGTAAATAAAAAATGTGGCCCTGATAATATATCAGGTGTAATCCTCAGGGAATGTGCAAAAGAATTAGCAGGTCCACTAACTGTACTTTTGGATATGTCCTTAAACTGTGGAACTTCTCCTACCTGTTTTAAATGCGCAACTGTTATTCCTGTGTATAAGAAGGGAGATAAACGAAATGTTTGTAACTATTTAGTAAAGTTTTTGAGAAAGTGGTGTATGACTCATTATATAACCATGTGTGTAACACAATTTCGGGCACTAGCACGAATTTGTGAGGTGTTGAAGCACAGTATCTAACCTAGCTTGTTACTTGGACTCCATTTCTGAATCTATTGACAACAAGAAACAAGTTGATTTCGTTTACTTGGACTTCAGTAAAGCTTTTGAGTCAGTGTGCCACCCACTGTTTATCTTGTATATTAATCATGTTGATTCATGTGAAATATCACTCTATGCTGATGATTCCAAACAGTTTAGAGAAATTTCGTCGGTGACAGATTGTCAGTTGGTGCAGAAGGATCTGGACAGTGTGTGCCACTAGTGTGACACCTGGTACCTCAAACTTAATGCAGACAAATGCCGCATAATGACTTTCACTAACAAAAAGAAATACTTATCTTTTGACTACGCCATCTTAAGCCAATCTCTACCCGGGGTCACCACTGTCAGAGATCTCGGAGTCACATTGACTAGTAATTTGAATTTTAAAGATCATATTAGTCGTAATGTCTCTAAAGCTTTTAAGATGTGTGGTTTTATTAATCGCCTTTCCACAACATTTACCGATGTACAAGCTTTGCGATCCATGTATATATCTCTAGTCAGAAGCCAGTTGGAGTATTGGAGTGTTATTTGGAATATGTGGCCACGTACTTTTATCGACAAAATCGAACTAGTCATAAATTCATTAAGTATCTATGTTACAAAATTAAAATACAGTATTCCACTTACTATTATCCTGCGCTTTGCCATCATAGACTACCGTCCCTTCAACATCGTAGACAAGTTGCAGATCTGATCTTTCTACATAAGTGTGTGCATTCTCATCTAGATTCATCCTATCTGGTAGAAAATATCCAATATAATTTTCTTTCAAATTCTCTACGAAACTACACTCCTTTTAGAATTTCCAATAGCAGAATCAACATTAGAAAATACTCAGTTTTAAATAGATGCATGACTACTTTCAACAAATCGTATTTAACTGAACCCACTTGTAGTGTATTTATAGGAGCCAATACCTTCAGATCTGTAATTCAAAAACACCTCTATGTATAATGCTAATGTCTTAGCTTGCTATGTTAGTAATGTCGGTATTGTGTGTTTTATACCCTTATTATAACTATTGTTCTTACTGTTTTTATTATTTATACGCATTGTTCTTATATTTTTTATCAGTCCTGTTACTGGGTCTTCGGACCTGTTGGAACTGAATAAAATACAATACAATACAAACAATATTTTCCACCCAATTAATTACCAACGGTTCTAGAGATGTGATCATGTGCATTGTCAAATCCGATTTTGTGGGGGGCCTCTTTGTGGGGGTCTGGTACAAGTGTACCACTTGTATCATGTTTAATCCGGCACTGGTGGCAATGTATAACTACCCCGTGACAACTAAGCACCCAAATGGAGCCACATCCTCCTCTCCTTTCCTCCCTTGTTCTGTCTTCTGGCCGCTCTAGAGCACTGTTTCGTCTTTGTCACATTGTCTTTGTGCACGCGTGTCATCGGTGTATCGGTCTTCTAAGGTTTTCAGACAAGTAGACTACTTTCAAAATATGTTTGTTTTGTTAAGTTACTAACTCAACTGTTATATATGTACATGTCTTACTGACTCATATGGTGGCTTTGTTTGATTTCAGATCAAAACATTTGAACCATTACTGTCTCCTTAAATAAGGATCGTCGTACTTGTTACTTCTGATGTCCTTTTGTCCTCCGAGCGCTGTCGTCCGACCTCCCCTGCTACGGAGGGCGGCTTCGACGTCTCCCGGTGCAAGTGACTCGATGTCAGTCTGCCGGTGGTGGTCAGTCCATTGTGGTCCAACTCCAACCTCCCTCCGGACCGTCTTGACCGCAAGGACTGTGGCAACACAGCAGTGTCACGATATATCTGGGGTAATTAAAGGTACAATGGCTGATCGTTTATTTATTGCAAAGTAATGTTGCATATTATACACTATAATTATTATCTAATTTGACATATTGACCGTCCAAATGTGTATTAACGAGCCACAATTTGTTAATATAATTCAACTATTATATGCTTAATGTGAATGTTTCGACTCGAATATTATGTTTACATTGCATGCCGATCGATATTCCTAAACTGATAACGGTCAAATTGTATTAAAAAGTGTGATTCAAATAACAAATATCAGACTATGTACTTTTATGTGGTAATACACATTTATATCACGAGCTCTTCCTAGACAAAGAAAGCTCAGTTCACACCGTTAAGAATAGGCCTATATAAGATTAATATTACATGAACATTTTTGAAAAGGCTATTTCATTGTAATTCAATTATAAATATGTTATTCCCGTGTGAGGTTTCATAAATAACTCGAGAAATTACTCTGTTAAAAATACGGGGCCTGTGGACAGTTTAGAATAGTCGGTAGGTGTAGCGTGTAATTAAATGCAGTGGTTAAACGTGCCCTCCTCTTTGCTGCACAAATCTAGCAACATGTGAGAATGGTTAACTTGCAAACGTTGAGTTAAGACGAACTTAACTAGTTAAACCTTCGAAATAACACACGGAAGATAGACGAGATGGGTGTATATAAAGTACGCCATGCTAAGCTTCTTGGCGTTACAATTTCTCATGATCTAACATGGAATAAGCATGTGGAGAATATTGTGAAAAAAGCTGGGAATAGATTATATAAGTTGTACCAGTTAAAACGAGCAGGCATTAGCCAGAATTATCTTTCAGAGTTATCTTTATCATCTTTCCTGGCAAAAGCTATGCAGATATACTCAATGATTTACTTTGAAAGAAAGGCGGGACTGTCTGTGTGAGCGATATTTTAACAAGATGAAAGTAAACTCACACAAAGTGAATCATCTCTTACCTGTCAACAGACAAATCGATTATCATATAAGGCACAGTAATAAGTATCCATTGCCAACAACTCGGACGAATAGGTATCGAAGCTCTCTGATACCATGGGCTTTATCCGGGGGGGGGGTACTGCCATACCAAAGCGGTGATAGTGTGCCGCCAGAGCCCCATGGAGCACATGGAGAGAGAGAGAGAGAGAGAGAGAGAGAGAGAGAGAGAGAGAGAGAGAGAGAGAGAGAGAGAGAGAGAGAGAGAGAGAGAGAGAGAGAGAGAGAGAGAGAGAGAGAGAGAGAGAGAGAGAGAGAGAGAGAGAGAGAGAGAGAGAGAGAGAGAGAGAGAGAGAGAGAGAGAAATCAAGAAATGTATGGTCACCAAGAGAGAATTATTGAACAATTTATCTAATATCTATAAATGTAAGGTAAGCCAGGGCGGAACGTTTTCATTGGGAAATTTCCTCTTCGATGAAAGAAAGAATTATCAGGTTTAATTGGGGCACAAAGATAGAAAATTTACATTTTTTTCTTCGGACAGAGAGAGAAAAATGGCCAAAAACAGGGGCATTTGCGCGGCACATACATGTATACATCAGTATAGGGAGTACCCCCCGGGCTTTATACAACTGGCAATAAATATTGTAATAACATTATATTTGCTGCGCCACTTATCATGGTAGGTTTTGGTTTTGTACGATTATTGTATTTTATGATTACTGACCGTTACATGTTTTCTTTTACTGACTGTATAATGATGTGAATCCAACTCAGTTGAGTTTCCAATAAAATTGTCTTTATCTTACCTTATAGTTGACCAGCTGCACATCCTATAAACTCCACGTTTACATATAGTAGAAGTCAACTCAGTAATCAACTTAGCTAGTTAACTTTCAAAATACAATACCAGTTAACTTAACCGAAAATAATCCGAGATTGACTTAACTAGTTAACACAGTAGGCTAATCGCCCCATGCCTGGATTGTATCAACATACCGACGTCTCCACACCGAATAGCTTCGGCAGCATCGCTTGGCAGTTTAGACGTCAGTGACGCGTTCCTCTGGTGCAACGCGTACAGTCGGTGATTTCTAAAACTGTTGTAAGAGCATTCGTTATTCCGAATTCTCTTCTGTCGATTATTTAACATTTGTAAAACCACGCGCTTCACACGAAGGTAACTTACAATGCTGAAGACATTGATTGTTGCAATCTTCAGAAGACCCTCGAAAATATTGGAGGAATTACATATTAGCCTCAAGATGTTAATTACTAATTAAAGAGCATTCTAAAGATCGCAACCAGTGCCGTGTATTCGTCGTCGTTGTGAGTGTGAATTATTTAATTGAAATGCTTGCAAATCGTGAAATACCTGCTGGCTAGTATACGTTGGTGTTCGCAACTGGCAGAGACCAAGTCAACAGAATCGCTCACTGCGGATAATTAGGCTTATTTTGTGTGTACGTTGAATGACACAAATTTCTATAGCGTGCGTTGTCCTCAATTGAACAGGGTGAAATTCCGTGTATGTGTGTGTGTGTGTGTGTGTGTGTGTGTGTGTGTGTGTGTGTGTGTGTGTGTGTGTGTGTTCGTGCGCACGTTTGAAGATATGCTTACACTGGCGAGTCTGCAAAGGCATAACTATTACCTAAACAACGAAATCAGTCACTCTGAGGTACGGGCAGTCACGCACGCACGCACGCGCGCACGCACGCACGTACGCACACTCGTTACCGAATTGCATTTTTGGAGTATCAGGCACCGCACTAAATTGGTTCTCCTCCTGTTTGCAGTCAAGATCACAGTGTATTACTATCAATGGTACGGTGTCTGACCAGTTTAACCTTGACCAGGGAATACCGCAAGGATCATGCCTATGTCCTGTTGACTTTTAATGCACTAAATGGTCGTGGTCCACAGTATCTGTCGGAAATGTTGACTACTAGAAACGTCCACTATGGACTGAGATCTCACGAGGCTCCGACACTCAATATACCTCGGACAAAGCGGAAAACTCTGGGGGGTCGCGCTTTTAAAGTGGTTGCACCTAAACTATAGAGTTCCCTACCTGAAGACGTGCGCAGTAGCAACGATTTCAGTGTTTTTAAGAGTAAATTGAAGACTCACTATTTTAGCATAGAGTATAACTAACTTATTAATTTTAGGCATTTAAATAGCTTTACATTTTTTTTTGTATTATGACATTTGTTTTTACTGTTTTGACATTTTACTATACCATTTCTTTTACTGTACAGCACCATATAATACCATTGTATAGATGTGGTGCTATAGAAATTAATATATACATTTACATTTCACATATATTCGATCGATGCAAGACAAGAATAACAATTTGGCAGTTTAATCAACCGTGCTGTATATACCTGAGCAACTACAGTACATACACATAAAACATGTTAGCATTGATGTAAACATGCGTGTTTTTCTAACGTATGGTCATCTATGAAATATCACTGTCACACATCCTGATATGTGCAATAATACTGCAAGAAAGCCTTCGATCATCCAGTTATGATGTACCTTTGTTCCCACATTTGAAACAAACATTTAAACCCGGGCTTCTCGGTTGTCGCACCAACACTTTGGAATGAGTTTTAGGTCAGCAGGAAACAGCGAGGGGCCCGATGACTGTGTGGTAGTGCGCCAGACAGTGTGGTAGTGCGTCAGACTGTGTGGTAGTGCGTCAGACTGTGTGGTAGTGCGTCAGACTGTGTGGTAGTGCGCCAGACAGTGTGGTAGTGCGTCAGACTGTGTGGTAGTGCGTCAGACTGTGTGGTAGTGCGTCAGACTGTGTGGTAGTGCGTCAGACTGTGTGGTAGTGCGCCAGACAGTGTGGTAGTGCGCCAGGCAGTGTGGTAGTGCGTCCAGGGTTCGAAACCAACTGCTGCCGTTTAGAAACTTGAGCAATTTCGTTCATCCCACATTGCTTGTGTCGTCCGGATGAGAACCTAAAAGCCGTTGGTCCCTTCTACCTGGTGTCTATGCCAGGGGAAATAACATTTCCCACGCAGGAAAATAGAAAGTCGTGGACTCACTAACTCTAGAGAAGGACACTCTGAAATAAGCCCGAGCATAATATTATAGGTCCCTAATCTTCAAATATGAAGGAATTTCTCTATACTGAAGAAGAAGAATACAATGTCAGCGTCATATGAAGACTGAACTTATTTAACCTAGCTCATTAGTGTATTCGTCCATCTGTTGACAACGTTAACACCGTATACCGTATACGAGGTTGCCTAACACTATCGTACTTGGTGCGCCTCTGGGTTTGAGTTTACGAGGGTCTAGGCGCGATGGACGTTTCTAATTATTATTATACCTTTACATAGCAGGGTCGATATGTTTGGCTCCTCTCCTTCGGAAAGGCATATTGGCATATGTTGGTAATCAGTCTACATTCAGACATGGTTCTACTGCTGATATCAAGGCACGGTTGCCCCAAACGTCCGTTCTCCATACGGTCTGACGTGAGCGCCAAGCTGCCTCTCGGCAACAGCGACGATGAGCACGTACAGAAGCAGCCCCGATATGAGGGAGAAGATGATGAGCCGCTCGCACGTCGTGGATAGTTTCTCGGCCTGCGTCATGTCCCCTTTTCGCACGCCGGCGTAGTAGGCCTTCTCCGTTCTCAGGGCGTACACGAACGCAGCGATGCCCGTTGGAGGGAACAGCAGGATCGTGACGGCGGAAAAGATCTTCAGGAAGCGCAGGTCCGTCTGCTTCACCTGCCGGCCTGACTGCGTTTCCGCCTCCCGCGGGGTGGCAATAGTCGCACTGCCGTCGACACCCGTGACGACGACTTGCTCGTTTGCGATGCGAACGCCACCGTCGGCGGAGTAATACACAGGCGTGTTGCATGTGACGTTGCCCGCGGCGTCGTCCGGCAGTGAGACGGTGACGTGGTCGGTCCGTGTCGGGTCTTCCTTCACAGCCTGCGGTTGCTCGTTTCCAATCAGGTCCGCGTAGTCGGCATCAGCCATCTCCGCTGTAGAAAGAAATATAACAAATTACATATAGCACCATTTTGTAGTCGTTGTATTTTATGCAGAAGGTTAACCTTCGATATTGTGTTTCATGACGAAAAAAATATTATGTTATCATAGGTGCCAACCTTGAGTGGGGCACACCTGTAAGACTGGTGCCAACCCTGAGTGGGGCACGCCTGTAAGACTGCATGGTGCCAACCCGAGTGGGGCACGCCTGTAAGACTTGTGCCAACCCAAGTGGGGCACGCCTGTAAGACTGGTGCCAACCCGAGTGGGGCACGCCTATAAGACTGGTGCCAACCCTGAGTGGGGCACGCCTGTAAGACTGGTGCCAACCCTGAGTGGGGCACGCCTGTAAGACTGGTGCCAACCCGAGTGGGGCACGCCTGTAAGACTGGTGCCAACCCTGAGTGGGGCATGCCTGTAAGACTGGTGCCAACCCTGAGTGGGGCACACCTGTAAGACTGGTGCCAACCCTGAGTGGGGCACACCTGTAAGACTGGTGCCAACCCTGAGTGGGGCACCTGTAAGACTGGTGCCAACCCTGAGTGGGGCACACCTGTAAGACTGGTGCCAACCCTGAGTGGGGCATGCCTGTAAGACTGGTGCCAACCCTGAGTGGGGCACACCTGTAAGACTGGTGCCAACCCTGAGTGGGGCACACCTGTAAGACTGGTGCCAACCCTGAGTGGGGCACCTGTAAGACTGGTGCCAACCCTGAGTGGGGCACACCTGTAAGACTGGTGCCAACCATGAGTGGGGCACACCTGTAAGACTGGTGCCAACCATGAGTGGGGCACACCTGTAAGACTGGTGCCAACCATGAGTGGGGCACACCTGTAAGACTGGTGCCAACCATGAGTGGGGCACGCCTGTAAGACTGGTGCCAACCATAAAAATGTAATTGAGAGTATCATTGATCAATTTGTTCCCTTGAAAAAACTATGAAAATGGTCAAGAAAGAAACACTTTTCAAAAGAAGCTGTTAGAAAATAGCGTACAAGCAAACTATGTGAAGGGTTTATAGGTGTACCAGAAAGGATGAAGACTACACAAATTACAAAGAGGCACTTAATGCAGCTATGAATTAAATTAGACAACATAAAAGTAACTATGAGTAAAAATTAGCATGTAACATAAAAAATTACAGCAAGAGTTTTTACGCATATGTCAGGAGTAAACAAAACGTACAAGACAAGGTCGGACCTCTAGAAGAAAGTGCTGGACATATAATATCACTAAGTTTTATAATGGATACTTCAGTTCAATATTTACCAGAGAAGATATTAGTTCATTACCAGTTCCAGATGCTAAATTTCAGAAGGCTAAATCTGACTATTTAGGGCAGTTAATTGTAACTCCAGAAATGGTAGCTAAGAAAATAAAAGCAATGATGAATAATATATCATCTGGAGTGGATGGAATTCCTCCAAAGCTAATGGAAACAGTAGAACAAATTAGCTTACCACTTTCAAGAGGGTTCAACTTGTCATTAACAGAGTGAGTGGTTCCTTTTGAATAGAAAGAAGCAAACATCATACCATTATTTAAAAAGGGTTCGAGAAATAAGTCAGAAAATTACAGACCAGTGAGTTTAACATCAGTGATGTGTAAATTATTAGAAAGGTTAATTAAATACCATATGGTGGACTTCCTTGTTAGGCATAAATTGTTAAATCCATCTCAACATGGATTCCTAAAAGCAAGGTCATGCTTAACAAATATGTTATGTTTTTTTTAAAGAAATCACTAACTGGATAGACGAGGGTTCACCAGTAGATATTATATACTTAGATTTTCAGAAAGCTTTTGACAAAGTGCCACATCAAAGATTACTATTTAAATTAATTAAAAGCCCATGGTATCGAGGATGGCATAATCAACTGGATAGAACAATGGCTGACTGACAGAAGACAGCATGTTGTAGTAGATGGGGAGGTTTCAAACTGGAAATCAGTACCACAAGGATCAGTAAGACCTTTATTATTCGTAATATATATCAATGACTTGGACAATAATATAATAAGCAACGTACTGAACTGAAATTTGCAGATAATACAAAAGTGTTTAGAATAGACGGGGATCCAGAGCCAGGTTTGGGGAATGGAGTGGACGTAGTTTAGTGTGAAAAGCAAACCTCATTTTTGTTAGATTGTAGTAGGCCTGTGCGTGGCAAACTGACTCATGTGCACATAATATGAAACTTCTGCAGGGAATCTCTGTTGAGCTGGCTTATAGCAAGAAAAGATTTAATGACATGACATTAATTTCAATGACCCCGATAGGAGTTGTCTGTAGAATTGTTGGCTGTTAACAAAATATGGTATTAATCGAGGCTTATAATTAAAATGTATGTACCATTCCGTGTTTACATTTCCAGTGTTCCCCTGTTTGGCAAACAATGGGAGCCCATTTTGCCCTAGCAGTTCAAGAGTCCATGCACCCTTCACTGGTTTAATCAAACCATGTTGGTGTAGATTTATCTATTTTACTCTCAAGAGGCATCTGTAATAGTTTACAACACAACACTTGTCTACTATCGTATATCACTTGTTTTCCATGCACTAGTACTTGTTCACTATGCAATAGCACTTGCTTACTATGTAATAGTACTTATTTACTATGCAATAGTACTTGTTTATCATGCACTAGTACTTGTTTACTATGCAACAGTTCTTTCTTACTATGCAACAGCACTTGTTTACTATACAATAGTACGTGTTTACTATGCCCTAATATTAGTTTACCATGCACTATTATTTATTTATATAATAGTACTTGTTCACTATACAACAGTATTTGCTTACTATGCAATAGTATTTGTTTACCATGCAACGGTACTTGTTTACTATGCAATATTACTTGTCTACCACGCATTATTACTTGTTTACTTTGCAACAGTACTTGTTTATTATGCAATATTACTTGTTTACTATGCAACAGTACTTTTTATTATGCAACATCACTTGTTTACTATGCAGTACCCGGTAGTACTTATTTATCACGCACTGGTATGTGTTTACCATGCAACAGCACTTGTTTACCATGAACTAATACCAGTTTATCTTGCACTAGTACTTGTTTACTATACAATAGTACTTGTTTACTATGCAATAGTACTTGTTTAACATGCACTAGTGCTAGTTTACCGTGCACTAGTACTTGTTAACTATGCACTAACACTTGTTTACTATACAATAGTACTAGTTTACCATGCACTAGTACTTGTTTACCATGCACTAGTACTAGTTTACCATGCACTAGTACCTGTTTACTATGCAATAGCACTTGTTTACCATGCACTAGTACTTGTTTACTATGCAATAGTATCTGTTTACCATGCACTAGTACTTACTTACTATGCAATAGTACTTGTTTACCATGCAATAGCACTTGCTTACCATGCAAAAGTACTTGTTTACTATACAATAGTATTTGTTAACCATGCACTAGTTTTTGTTTTCAATGCACTAGTATTTGTTTACTATACAATAGTACTTATTTACTATACAATAGTATTTGTTTACTATACAATAGTATATGTTTACTATGTAACAGTAATTGTTCACTATGCAAAAGTAATTGTTTACTATGCAGTACTTGTCTAAGTCTCAAATTGTTGTACTCCAAATAGCTCATTCTTGGGCTAATCATGCATGAGTTTTTTGGGGAGAGTTTATGCACATGTGCTCGGGGAAATTTTTTTAATAATTAAATATAGGTATATAATCTAGTGTTGACCAAAATTATTATTTTGATTGTTTGATTTGGCATATGGACATCCCTGGCATATGTGATCGAGATTACTCAGCTCCTGGTCCACATCAGTTTTCTTAAACGGTTAGGGGCCAAGTAGGTCACACTCAGGGGGTGTCTGTAAGCATTATAGAGCGTTACATGGGGATGGGGGTGTCTTGGCGATCGTTACGTTCATTATGTTTTCAATGTCTCCCTCATCTAGCTGCTAATATCAGACTGACAGCATTGATTGTTATGGTAGTTTTGGGTATAGTTCAACTGAATTTGAATGGAAAAGGAATGCAGTCTCTACCATGCATCAGTGAAGTCTGAAAACTTAGTGAAAAGTAGATGTACGCAATGTGTAATAGGTGACTTACCTATTACACATTAGTTTTGAGAAAGATCCCCTCACCTTAGGTTTCTCAAAACTAATGTAGTTTTAGGCGGGTGTACAGGTCAGTGTTACGAAGCGTGACATGGGAGTCTAAAAAAAAATAGTGTGACGTACGTTATTGGTAGCCCTTATAGTTTCACTGGCTAGGCTAGCACTACCAGTGGCCATTTTTGGCTAAACAAAAGTTACCCACTTGAGCCAATCTGGCCACCAGCATTTTCGTTGAAATGCATGCAGAATACATGAGCATTGATTTGGCTATAGCAATTAGTATTTGGGAAAAAAATTGGAGGCTTTAGCCAAAATGGCTAAACAGTTTAGAACTTTAGAGGTAGCCCTGATAATGGTTATTTCAGAGATGGTTGAGGTGAATAGGGTGATGAATACACTGTACATGTAATTGTTTCAGTGATTTTTGCTGGAATAGTGTTCCATCTTGGTGGAAAACTTAATAGACTACCGCATTTATGCAGCATCTAAAAACAAAGCAGTCAATTTTTTTTTTTTGGTTCCTTTCCTCATGCCAAGGTCTTTTGAAGACTTGGAAGCTATTTCAGTGACATGCTTCGACTAGGATAATTTGGAATCTAGTTTTATTCAGAGATATATGATATGGCTGTGAGTAGCTGGTCAAAAAGTGAATACTGGTGTGTGTGCTGGTTTTATAGTTTTGTATGTGATTGGTACAGTGGCGTATCTAGGATCTGACAGTCAAAGGGGGAGGTGGGGGGGCAGCATAGTCACCCATTAGCTTACCATGCTGCCTTGTAGTGACGCAACAGATTACATACGGAACATATAAAAAATTTAACCTAAAGATGGGCATGACCAAACCTAAATATGCTACTGGATTGCTAAGTGGTAACGTTTACAATTACAGATCTTGTTGTGTGTTGGAGTTACGTTGGGCCGGATTTTCATCCATATATATATATATATATATATATATATATATATATATATATATATATATATATATATATATATGTATATATGTATATATGTATATATGTATGTATATATAGTCGTCAAGGAAAGTATATATACATATATATATATATATATATATATATATATATATATATATATATATATATATATATATATATATATATATATATATACACACACAGATTTTACTAAGGCCTTTGATAGGTGATGCACGGAAGGTTGCTTGAGAAGTTGAAGGCACACGGCATTGGGCCAAAACTCATCAAATGGACAGAAGCTTGGTTATGCAACAGGAAACAGAGAGTGGTTCTGAAAGGTAAACAGTCGTCATGGAAAGTATATATTACTTGTTTACCATGTTTACACACACACATATATATATATATATATCCTCCCGGATGAAAACCCGGCCCGACGCGATCATTGAACGAACACAACGAGCGAAGCAGATCACCTCGAACGGAAGAGACAGCAATACGTTGCAAGCTAGCTATGGCTACATCATACGACAAGCCCAAAATACGTACCAACTTTAACGACAAACAAGTCGCTCTGTAGTTTTCACTCAAGGTGACGCATATACCTATTTAAGAATGCCATTTACGTTGTTCGTATTTAACCTGGCCGTGAACTGTAGCGTGTAGTGACACACGCACGGCTCACACAAGCCAATTACTCAACCGTAACGTTGCACCTGCGCATAGCCACAACCAACAGGTGTACATGATGTTACATGTTGTATGTATAGTCCTGTAGAATGTTCATTTGTGCTGTTTGGTTATAATTTTAAGTTATTACACAAATTAGTCATTACAACTTTGGCTCAAGTTTTGCTTGGCAATTTTTACACTGTATTATCAAAACGAATGGTAGTAAAATATCTTAGTCGATCTACGTACTTAGTGACAAATAAACAGTTTCAAAACGTTTCAAATTGTCGACCGAGATTAAACAAAACACGCAGCATGTTTACCTGCTATCACATTCGCACAATGGCGTCTGCACTGAAGATGTCAACGTTTTCTTCTCGACTATTTCGCAGGTCTATTGCTCTAGTGGACGTACAAGTGGGTTTCACGTTGGGTGCATGGCGAACATATATTTGTTCTTCTGTATAGTCTCGACATTTGATATCAGATTAGCTGTAATTTGCATTGCTAACACCGTTTTGTGAAGAGTCAAGGGCAAAACCTTGCTCATTGACACATCGACGATTGAGGCTGAGCCTAACAACCAACACTGCCAACAGCGTACACATTTTGATAAGACAAATTACGCTCAGATAAACTCACCGTAAATTAGGATTTGTGCAGGTATCTCTATAATATATTGTAGACCCCCTCTATTACAGAACATTTGGTCAACTATTTCTTTGAATTGGTCAACTGTTTCTGCATCTACGAATCTAGGCAAAAAAATTCGCCCCACTCTTCGTCTCTGGGGCGAAAGTCCCGTGCGGCATTTGCTAACTCGGCGATTTGGCAGTTCCGTAGCCAAATGGCTACGGAACTAATAACTTAAGTTTTAAAACCGATACGCACTAACCGTTTCACATGTGTATTCTGTGACATACAACCGACAATTGGGCGTCAAGAAACTGAAGAAATGTGCTCCAAATAATTACTTATGAGTACTTTTATCGGTGACATAGAAAACATTTCACAACTAGCCGCCATACTGTGCACGTGATGTTGCCTTTGGGTCACATGATCAAACGCGATTTCGTGTAGAATGAGGCCAGAATGGGCCAGCAGCACAGAAATAAATAAAACACCCGTTAGTAAGTTAATAGTTTATAGGGGCATTATTAATGATGTAACTCTATGGCCAGCAGACGGCAATTCTTAGCGTGACCTTATATAGATCTATGGAAATCCCGCATGCCTTTCTCGCTCACAACAACATCCGGTTATATACAAACCTTGACAAGCACATGCGTTCTGACAAAAAGGTAATAATTTCACACTTTTACATGGTTATTGTCAGGTAACTTTAGTGATATACATATAAGAATGCATACAGACACGAAAGACGTGTTTATTGCTCTGTTTATGGCGTTTTTGTAAGGTTTCACGTTTCATGAAAATACTTACGTTTCGGCCGAGCGAGCTCTTCGCCCTATAGTAGCAACAGCCAGATAGAAAAACATTGTAGGGCGATTGACTTTGCCTACTACGAATCGCATCTACTGCTGCCTAGGCTAGGGCTAGGCTAAAAGTCTGTGACTCGCTGCAAGAAGAAGTACTTTCTGATGTTGAGTCTGGTGCAGTGTTTCATTAGTTTCATTGTGTGGCCTCTGCCGCTGGGTCCATTGTGCAATACAAATAATTTCCTGTAATCAATGTTTCTAGCAGATCGTACGTTCTGCAGCTTTCTAGAGTCGAGACATCAGTTTGCATTGCCTCAGTCTTTGTTCATGTGGTAGCTTGCGTATATACCCTGTCATCCATGTTGCTCTTTGCTGAACCTTCTCAAATTTAACCTTTTATTGAGGTGACCACACTGCTGATGCATAATCTAGGAGTGTCTCACCAGAGTCTTATACAGATTCATAATGTTGTGCTGGGACTTGAATATGTATGCCCTTCTAATCATACCTAGGCTTCTATTGGCTTTTTTCTCCTGTGTGCACCAGGGCTCGGGTCACTCTGTACAATTACTCCCAGATTCTTCACTTGTGTTACTGTCTGGAATCTATCATCCCTAGGAAGTAGTCATAACCCAGATTGTTGTAGCCTACATGCATGCACTTGGCTGGGTGAAACAGCATCTGCCAATCCTTTGACCACCAGTACAACTTTGTAATGTCCTCCTGTAGTGTAAATGCTCTTTCAGTACAATGCACAGCACGTGCCGCTTTACAATTATCTGCAAACTTGGGCAAAGTGCTGATTATATTCACATCTGTATCATTGATGAAGATCACAAACAGAATTACTCTGAGTACCAACACCTGTGGTGCACCACTGAGTACTGACAGGTGTGGTACCCCACTGAGTACCGACCCCTGTGGTGCACCACTGAGGACAGCTTTCCATGATGACTGTTTACCTTTCAGAACCACTCTCTGTTTCCTGTTGCATAACCAAGCTTCTGTCCATTTGATGAGTTTTGGCCCAATGCCATGTGCCTTCAACTTCTCAAGCAACCTTCTGTGCATCACCTATCAAAGGCCTTAGCAAAATTGTTGTATATTATATCTTTCTGTCTCAGTTTGTATATCGTTTTGTTCCACCACATTGGCTTACATGTTCTGTTCCTCTTCCTGGTTTTGGTTGGTACAATGTTTCCAATGTTTGCCTGAATATATTCCATCCTTTACTTATTTCAGTGTTTTTAGTTATTTCTGACCAATCCCTCTTCCCTAGCATTTCCTTGAATTCATCAATTCATCTACGGTAGTCATTGTATGTTTCCTTCCATACACTTGGTATTTCATCTACAATCATTTCAAAGTGTACAATGTTATCGTCACTGCTTCCAAGCTGTTCAGACACACATTTCTCACTTGATCCGGGTTACATGTTAGTATGAGATCTAGTGTATTTACATTTCTTGTTGGTTTTCTAACATATGTTGATCTAACATATGTTGATCTAACATAAGCTGTTCAAGGTATCATGCGTAACGATTCTAGTTTGTTGTGCCTCTGAGCTCAGGTTCTTGAGCATTTAGGTGCAATTGTAGTTATTGTTGTCTTATGTCACCTTCTGCATTCCTAGGACGGGTTGACACGATGTGCAGCAGCCAGCGTCTGTGGCAGTCACTATAGGAGAATATCTTACATTAGTAAAGACGTGAGTATGCCTACTTGTGTTCCCATTGTTTGAGGTTGACATTATGAAATAGACAAATGTTTTTTTAGAAGCATTTGAGCTATCAGAGTTGTTCTGTTTGGACAAGAGTGTGAATATGTTTAATTAATACTTTGGTGAATGATCCCACCAGCTGACACCTCTGATGGATACACAAATTATACAATTACACACCCACAAAACAAAACAAGCCGATAGCATTCAAAGTGTATAGGAACTTGCCTTCAAAAATTTTGAAAAAATACAGTGAATGAATATTAGCCTGATTCTACCTGCCCTTAAATAATAATAACTATAGTGACTAGTGTCTGGTACCTATGCCTGCCTGCCCACGAAAATGTTAAAACATTCACATGGAATAGTGGTCTAACCCTCAGTCTGCCTACCCCGAAAATGTAAAAAAAAGTTGAAAAAACACAGTGAATAAATATTAGACTGAGTCTACCTGCCCTCAAAATAATACATAACTATAGTGACTAGTGCCTGGTATCTATGCCTGCCTGTCCACCAAAATGTTAAAACATTCACATGGAATAGTGGTCTAACCCCAAAATAAAAAATAAAAAAAAATCTTGCAGCACTGGAGTATTGGTCTGCCTCAGTAACACAGAATGTATATAATAATATGTTGCAATCTGGTCGCATCACTTGCATGCCATTATAAATGTTTATGAGCAGTGAAAGGTTCATTACGTAAATAATAATTTTTTTCTCCAAAATTACATAATTTTTGTGAAGCTTCGTAATTAGTATTATACAATTGTAATGTGCCATGTGTCCAGGTTAAAACCCTGATCAAAAGTGCTAGCAAGATAATACTAAGTTAATTTGAAATAAGATAAAAAGGTAAAATAATAGATGTGTTTAAAAGACAAGTAAATAAATATGATGTTTACATTTGAACTGTTTTAGCTGCAACCTCGCAAGTATGGTGGACGCCACATGGTGGCACTGCTGTCTGGCGATGGCGTTGGACCCGAGATTTTGGGCCACGTGAAGAATGTATTCAGGTTGGCATGAAAGTACTGCATCAAAATGAAATAGTGAATTATTACTGCAAGAATCAACACTTTAAGGGGAGAAACCCCAGGTGAAATGGCACTTTTTCTTTACAAAAATACTCAAAATGTATTTCCACTGCATTCTGATAGCTTTGTATATTTATTAAAGTTCACTTTTATAGCAATTACATACCTCTAAATCACTTTTATTCATGGATAAAGCATGCCTCTTTCAGTAAATAAATCCCGTTTTTCAATCTTTGATGGGCTTTTGCAAAGAAAATGTGTTTTTCCAATTTAGAAACATCATATCTCTGGTAATAACGATGCTACATCAATGAAGGTTTGATTGATGTGCTCCTTATTAACTTCTTTATGCAACTACGAAGAAATCTTTTTTTGTTTAACGTATAGTGTTTAATGTGATCTTAGTAGTCGTAATGGAAATTGTGGTTTTTTTATCAGCAAAAATAAAAAAATTAAATATGAAGTAATGGCAATACATTAAGTATCTCTTCGTTGTTTCATAAAATGAGGTGTTGTAAATAAGAAACTGAAAGAATTACATTGATACCTGAATTATTGGAGGAGTTACAGTGCTTCCAAATTATGCTGTATTTGGCGGCCATCTCTGTTTGTAGCCATGGAAACGGGGGGTCTGGCAGAACATTTTCAATATATTTTTTACTCAGTTAGATCCACTCTATAGTTTGGGCTAAAAATAGTTACATTAGCTATGCAATTTAAAAAACTTCTATTCATCTGGGGTGTCTTCCCTTAAGCAGGTTTTCAGTTTCTGGGGCCCATAGTGGATGCAACTAAGATCTGTCTTGCCACTGTATTATATGTTGGGATGTCGATGTAACTGTGACAAATAGACATTTTTTATTTCTACAGTTAACTGTGGCCGCGGTTCTATATTATATAGGGTCGTTGCTGCAACGATGGCTACATTGTTAGAAAAGGTCAAGGCTGTTTCATATAGCACATGACATAAGCAGGTGTATTTCATGCGGTGTTGCAATCTGGTTGCATCACTTGCATGCCATGTCAACGGCTCAGTGTGGCAACGATGTCGCCTTGTGTAAGCCCCACTTAATCATTGCAGAGATTGTGTCTGCAGAGAAATGTGGTGATGGTTCTTGGCCCTACATTGGAGATAAAGTGCAGTGAAATGTGGTGACAGTTCTAGGGCCTACATTGGAGATACAGTGCACTGAAATGTGGTGATAGTTCTAGGGCCTACATTGGAGATACAGTGCAGTGAAATGTGGTGATAGTTCTAGGGCCCACATTGGAGATACGGTGCAGTGAAATGTAGTGATAGTTCTAGGGCCTATATTGGAGATACAGTGCAGTGAAATGTGGTGATAGTTCTAGGGCCTATATTCTTTTAAAATAATGTGGTGATAGTTCTAAGGCTTATATTGGAGATACAGTGCAGTGAAATGTGGTGATAGTTCTAGGGCCTATATTGGAGATATAGAAATGTGATAGCTTTAGGGCCTACAGTGAAGATACAGTGCAGTGAAATGTGATGATAGTTCTTGGCCCTACATTGGAGGTACAGTGCAGTGAATTGTGGTGATAGCCGTAGAGCCTCTGGTGGAAAGTTTTGGGGTCCTTCTCCAACAGTTATCTGTTTGCAGTTTTATCAATGCACCGGTTGACTTTGAAGAAGTTAAGCTGAGCCACTCAACGACAGATGCAGAATATGACAATGCAATCCTGGCAGTGAAAAGAAATCACATTGCCCTTAAAGGTAAGTCTGGAGAATGTATGATGGGCATATTGTTAAAGGGAAACAAAAGTCAAAGTTTCGGGCCTATGCACTTATAAGAGTTACTAAAACAGCCATTTACAACTACAATTAAGAATATCACGCCAGTGGTTTACTAGGAAAACCTTGTTGAACATACAGCATCTTTATTTCATGTGCCATACTTTTAGATAACCCTACATCACAAGTGTCATAATCTGGCAATATTCGCTTGCCAAATGAAAATATATTTGTATACACCTGTTCCTTTACTTGCCAATAAAATATGACCATGCTGTTTGCGTCCAATCTCAACTTATGTAATATATTTTGGCCTTTGATTACTAAGCTACTCCATTCTTTCAAAACAGAATGTTTCTTCTTCCGTTAAACGTCCAACATCATTATGTTGATGATTATGTCGTTCGGCGCCTCTCACGTGCCGGGAATTGGTGGGTTAGAGATAGAGACCACCACTCTCTGAGTCCACAACAGGTTACACATTTACCCCCTGTGTGGGATCTTTTACTTCCCCTGGCATAGACACCAGATAGAAGGGTTTGTTTGAGACTATGCATTGGTTCTGTGTATGCCGGCCTCGCATACCTGAATTTATACACCACATGTAGTCTAGGTTACCCTGATTTCATAGAACTGGTCATGTGTTTATCAGTCACACTGGTTAACATGTCCGCCCTCATTCAACCGGAGAAATGACCAGAATCTCCAACTTTTAGAACACATTCTGAGTAATCCACTGGCAATATCAGGGTTAGAATTTAGCATAAAATTAGTGGGGGCCAGCCAGACCCCCGACTTTCCAGAATCTAGGGGTCCGCCACCAAAACTGGGGCCCAAAGCTGTTTGCATGAAAAAAACATAATATAAATTTGCTTGACTTGTATATTTATTTTGCCGCCTCCCATTTAAAAATTCCCCATGGCATATAAAATTTTCGCACATGGCATATATATGCTCAAGAGTATTATACATTTAAAATGATATCCTTGATCGAATAACTAATAAAATTAAAAGCTATTTTGTCCAATCTCATGGACATGAACAGAACCATTTATATACCTAATGTTTCATTCAGAAATTAATCACATATTCATGAGTTGCAAACATTAATGAATAAACATGTAGGAAGAATGTCAATCCACAAACATTGTTTGAATCATGAATCTACCCCATCCTCTTCATGAATCTACCCCATCCTCTTTAATCTATCCCATCCTTTTATGTCCAGTCCAACCATGTTATCGTGTGTTTCATAAGACATCAATGCTGCAGTATGTAGGTTTCTTGATGCCGTCTGGTAGCAATACAATATAAAACACTTCTGTTGTGCTAAAATCTCCCAGAGACCCAAGCTCAGCAATGCACCAAAACAAAGGTTTAAGCAGTTTCTATTCAATTAGCAATTCCAGTTGTAAACAGGTATACTGAGGAGTTATGGTGCGGTGGTGGGGAACGGTGGTCTAGTGGACATAGCACCTGACTACCGATCGACGGTGGTTCGATTCCACCTACCGCCGTGTCGATCCTACACAGGAGGTAAATGTGTGACCTGTCGTGGACTCAAAGAGTGGTGGCCTCTATATCTAACCCACAGATTCTAACTCTGCGGTCGGAGCTGCTTCCTGGTCAGGTGTGTGAAAGGCCTGTGCTAGATGTCTCAGTGCTCATCGGGTAATGCATGGAGCGTATAATGTATCACAATTGGCAAGCATCACTTAGGAAGGAGCAATGGAGTAGTGTCGGTTTTCGAAACATGGTAAACTGGGTCACATCATCTTGCTACTGTTTCAACCATCCTTGAAAGGTACAAAATCTGATAGTTTTTATTGTAAAATCATGCTATATATTATAAACTATATTTCTACTATCTTGACTGACCAAACATGTTTTAATCAACCACAGTATTACTAAGCAGATAATGGTTAAATCACGAGGGGAATGTGGTTAGTTAAAACACATTAAGATGGTGCAAGCATTAGAATAGATAGTTTATTGTTTGTAACATGATTTTACGAAGACAACGAAAAGGCTTTGTACCTTTAAAACTCTTCATAAATTGTTACACTCGTTGGTTTATCAAGAAGGTCAGATTGAAACATTTGCTATGAAGTCATCCGTGTCTGTCGTGATGTTTTCTGATGGAGACTTTGTGTTTTCTAGGCAATGTGGACACTCTGTTTGATGAACCCGGGTTCAAGATGCGGAATCTAGCACTAAGGTAGAAACTCCTCAATTGTCAATATTGATTCTTATTCGTACGTTGATGTATATAGTATCGGTATATTAGATTTTGTCTGACATTATCCAATGTTGTTGTGGACTTTGTAAAGTGTGTAACTTTGCATTGGGATCTAAGTTGTCTGTATTTCTATTTCCTAATATGTCTGTTTTTGAAAATTTTATTCACAAAATAAAATGCATTTGTTACTATGATTAATACGGTGGACTCCACTTACAGAATCACTCCGGGCCAGAGCAATTTGATTCCATTTAGCACTGAACATTCACTTAAACAACACATTTTAATACACCGGGAATGTGTAAAGATTCCATCCCAGCTAAAATATTTGATTTTACCAAACGGCAGATTCTGTTACCCGTGGTTCTTTGTTCACTGTACGATACAGCAACTGGTATTTATGCAATAGCCGTTTCAAAACATGCTGACATTTCACTTACACTGTTTTTATCCCAAATTCATACTGAGCAATTCTTCTGCATCCAACAGTTGTAGTTTTGACAACTACTTATAAGACTACACTTATTGAATGATACTGGGTTTATGCATGAGTTGCTTCAGAATGTTGTATTGAGTGAGTCTGCAAACCCAATACAACAATCTGAAGCAACAAATGCCTAAAGCCCATTATCGTTTGATAAGGTGTTTATTTTATGGGTTCATACGTAACATTTCAACACATTTAATGCAATAAAATAGTAATTTACTAGCGATTCTCAAGAACAGTCGCGTCTATTTATAACAGTGTGATACTGGTTTTTTTTGCATTGGACGTCACAAAATGCAGGACAGCATATGTCGCCATAGACAGCGCGTTATCTGTAGCAATTACCCATATGTCACCATAGACAGCACGTTATCAATAGCAATTACCCATGTAATAAATACATTTTATCTGACGGTGCCTTTCAGAACTGAGCTGGATCTGTTCGCCAATGTCGTGTGGTGTAAGTCATTTCCTGGCGTCAAAACAAGACACAAAGACATTGACTTGGTCGTTATCCGAGAGAATACAGAGGGGGAATATCGACAACTGGAACACGAAGTAAAGTTCTATTTCCTTGACTAGTTTTATATAGTTAAATATGTTTAAGCTTTATATTATATACTTATGTTAACATCTAAGTTCATTTAATATTTATTATTATTACTAATCATGTTAGTTTATTATAGGAGATCTGTTATTAATTTGTCATTACGTTTTGATAAATCAACTCATCAGTTAGCATTTCCTGTTATGTTGGTAACTAATTGTTTTTGGCTTCTAAGATTTTGTTGATTAGCATGATCCAGACACATTTGTAATTGTGTGTTTTGTGTCTGATGTATTTTCTTTTCAAATAATGTTTACAAATGACATTATTTATTATCTATAAAACATAATATGTCTAATGGGCCACAAACTTTCTGCTAGTCTGTAATGCCCATAAGCTCTCAATTATCAAATTTGTACTTTTATTACCATTCTCGTGCACTGGTTCAAAGGAGAACAAACTTTTGTACTCAGGCAATTTATTTACCATGTTCATTTTGTGGTCCTGGAGCCAAATGTTTTTGTTTTTTTTTAGTTTCAAATATTTGCTAACAAAATGTACATGTATAATTTTAACAAATGAACATTTTGTTCTTGTACTTTTATTCAATATTCATGATTGCAAAGAAATAAATTATATTACCGGTATATATAATAGTTGGTGTTAAAAATGATTGCTAATTGAAATAAACTGTGTTAGCTAGCTACATATGTTTTAATTATTTTCAGGTGTCTACAGAGGTTTGTGTTTCCATTGGTAACGTAGAGTCCCCTGTTTGCTTGCGATGGTGTGCTGGCCCCGGTGATCTAGATCATAGTGCTTGTCTACTACAGTGTGCTGTGTGGGGTGCTCTAGATCATAGTGCTTGTCTACTACAGTGTGCTTGTGTGGGGTGTTCTAGATCAGAGTGCTTGTCTGCTACAGTGTGCTTGTGTGGGGTGCTCTAGATCAGATTGCTTGTCTGCTACAGTGTGCTTGTGTGGGGTGCTCTAGATCATAGCGCTTGCCTGCTACAATGTGCTTGTGTGGGGTGCTCTAGATCATAGTGCTTGCCTGCTACAATGTGCTTGTGTGGTGTGCTCTAGATCATGGTGCTTGTCTGCTACAGTGTGCTTGTGTGGGGTGCTCTAGATCATGGTGCTTGTCTACTACAGTGTGCTGTGTGGGGTGCTCTAGATCATAGTGCTTGTCTGCTACAATGTGCTTGTGTGGGGTGCTCTAGATCATGGTGCTTGTCTACTACAATGTGCTTGTGTGGGGTGCTCTAGATCATAGTGCTTGCCTGCTACAATGTGCTTGTGTGGGGTGCTCTAGATCATAGTGCTTGCCTGCTACAATGTGCTTGTGTGGGGTGCTCTAGATCATAGTGCTTGTCTACTACAATGTGTTTGTGTGGGGTGCTCTAGATCGTAGTGCTTGTCTGCTACAGTGTGCTTGTGTGGGGTGCTCTAGATCTGTGTGGGATGCTCTAGATCATAGTGCTTGTCTGCTACAGTGTGCTTGTGTGGGGTGCTCTAGATCATAGTGCTTGCCTGCTACAGTGTGCTTGTGTGGGGTGCTCTAGATCTGTGTGGGGTGCTCTAGATCATAGTGCTTGTCTACTACAGTGTGCTTGTGTGGGGTGCTCTAGATCATAGTGCTTGCTACAATGTGTGTGTTTTGTGTTTCTTCTGTAGAATCTAGCATGTGTTTGCTGTAACATTTCTGTTGACACCTAAGGTTTGTCCCTTGTAATATCACTGGTATTGTTTTTGCTGGTATGTAAGGTTTGCTTGTTGTACCGTGATTACTTTTCCATTGGAAATGAAGTTTTGCCTGTTGGAATGTGATGGGTTTTGTTTCCACTTAATCTAAGCTTTGCCTGCTAGAATGTGATTGGTTATGTTTTCACTGGAATCTAACATTTGCTTGCTGGAATGTGGTGTTTTCACTGGAATCTAACATTTGCTTGCTGGAATGTGATGGGTTTTGTTTTCACTTGCATTTAAGGTGTGCTTGGTTTTGTTTCCACTGGAATCTAAGCTTTGTCTTTTGGAATGTGATTGGTTTTGTGTCCATTGGAATCTAAGCTTTGCTTGCTGGAATGTCATTAGTTTGGAAGCATGTCGTTGGTTAATGTTTGTATTTCTGTTGGCCCCTATGTGAGTGATGTGATTGGTTCATATTTCTGTAGGATGTGATTGGTTTGTATTTTCTCCTTGTGATATTATTTTATAGGTTTGCTTTTAATGTGAGTAGTTTGTTTTATCGTTGTGTAATGAGAATCTAACATTTGCCTGCTTTAGCGTCAGTGATGCTGGATGATTCTGAAGTTTCTCATAATGGTCATTGTGTGTCATCTTAGTGGAAAAGTACCAGTCAACCAATGGCACATTAACACGGAATGCAGCTGTACATTAACATAGAATGTTGCTACAAATTAACAGTGTATGCTTATTAACAACGATAACAAGTTATTCCTTGGATCAGGGTGTACAGTCCAAGTTTACACAATTGTGAACGTGTTCTCTGAGGAATGTACAGTTTTCAAGCTTCTGAACAAATGCACCTAAACCATTTCACAATAATGTAATGTTTTAGAAATATTACATTGCTGTGAAATTTAATGTTTGGTAGCTTAACAGAGTTATTGGTGAACTTCTATGATATATTGTTGCATTGTAAATAAATGTTTACCTGTTCTAAAGTGTTTATTATATTGTTCTTGCGCTTTCTATGGCAGCCTGCCTCTGATAACGAACAGGTAAATGAATGTGTTTAAATGTTGTCCAGTCATAAAACATCGATAGACAGTATTCACGACATGTACGACACCGATCAGCTAAGAATAAAACTATAGTTTGAGGTCACGTTTGTGACATCAGTGCAATATGAATATTTAAAAATTATAATTTCTGAAAGGGGTTGTTTTTGTTTATGCATTCCGTTTTATCATCTGCTGTTGTACAATAGGCATTATTTATAACACATGCGACACCTGTTGGCTAAGAAGCAAACTACGGTTGCGGGATGTAAAAAATATAGTGCCAATGCGCATGCGCAGGAATATTGTCTGTTAAGGCCATTTTGTGCAGCTACTTTAAATGTATCATAAATTCATGTTATATAGTATAAACTATATCTGTTCTAAAATCTTGACCAACCAGATGTGTTTTAGTTAACCACATTTGTTCATATAATTTGACCGTTATCTCTTTCATTTGAATGTTTTGACCCAAATATCATATTTGCATTGCTGGCTGAACAGCAAGATTGATACTCATAATGGACAAATAATATTAAAAAAATTATGGTAATTAAAACACATTAGGCAGTCAAGGTGCAAGAAGAGATATAATTTATTTTATGATAAATACAGTCAGTCTTTGTATCTTTAGACATTAATACAATATTGTTTATGGCTTCACATATTATCACTTAGAATTCTTCATGTGAGACTAATGTATGTCAGGCATGCATGAATTTTGGTATGTTTAGAATAACTACTTTATTTGTAAAGTTATTGTTGACTGTTTTGTTAAACATGTTGACAGTGCCAACTTCTTCACTGTCCGATAAATGTTCCAGTACAATTACATTCTGCATGTTCTGGTGCTAATCTGCAGACTGTCGGTGGCGTGGTTGAAAGTCTCAAGATCATCACAGAGAAGAACTCGACCCGCATTGCAAAATATGCATTTGAATTTGCGAAGCGCAACGGCAGGAAGAAGATAACAGCCGTCCACAAGGCCAACATCATGTTTGTTTTTTAGTTGATTACTGATTGTCAAAAAATACCTTTAACAAGATTGTCCTCTGAAGCTACAACTCCAGATGATAGGTAGACAAGGAAGCCATTGACTTATCAGCATTATTCATCTATGTGTTACCCGTCCTTCTGGGATATTTATCTTTCTTTAGTCTTGCTACTAGCATTTAAACAGTAGATCATTTATTCTATTCATTTATCATCCTCTGAACAATCAGTCTATGCTGCTGTTACAAAATTGGTAGGCACATGTAAGATTCCAACTGCTCTGTTGCATCTGGTTTTTTATTATTTATTAATGATCACATTCTGAATGATAGTTCTTTGATGGATAATCAAAATGGATTTAAAATATTATAGAATAGTTGGGTTACAGTATATGTATAGTATATGCTGTGAAGGGTATTTGAGGAAGCCAAGGTGTTCTAATTATCTGTTACAAAGATCCAATGCAAACCACAGAATTATACTACACACATACAGTGAATCAACATTGTTATCATTAAGATAGTTCTATGTACCTTTGTAATCATGCTGTTTGTAGGAAGCTGTCCGATGGGTTATTTCTAGAGTGCTGTCGCAAGGTGTCCGAAGATTATCCCGACATCGAATTTGAGGGCATGATCGTTGACAACTGCAGTATGCAGGTTAGTGGACATAGTTGTTGACAGATGGCGCTACCATTATTACATGGCTCTCTCTATGGGCCAATTCTGTTTGTCTCTTTGTGGAGAGGCAGACGTGGATAAGCCAGAGTTGTACAAATATAATAGATCTGAATAGGTATGAAAACACCAGTATTATCCCACACGTATTCTATGTTAGTTTTGTTTATATCGCACTAATATGATGTACACATTTGTAATGTAATTAATGTTGTGTGATTGTAAGTGTAACGTGTAGTCTACATCTACATGGATAACGGGAAGAACTATTCAGTGTATAATTAATGTTGTGTGATTGTAAGTGTAACATGTAGTCTACATCTACATGGATAATGGGAAGAACTATTCAGTGTATAATTAATGTTGTGTGATTGTAAGTGTAACATGTAATTTACATGGATAACGGGAAGAACTATTCAGTGTATAATCCTGTGGATGGCATCAATCACTGAGAATTAGAGAGGAAACATTTTTTTCAAAATAAATAAAACATTACTTGTAGAGATAACGAAAAAACTATTTGAGTGACGTGATTATGTCTATGGATGCTGTCTGCAGGGCTTCCAGTTACCTACACTAATTATACAGTTTTTTCCAATCTGCTAGAGGTTTTACTGTTGGAAATTTCAGGGCATAAGGAATTCCAGTCTGGAAAGAAACTATACTTGAACACGTCGGATTTAACTGCTGGGGGAATGAAGTGGTGACAATCGCTTGATCTATTGTGGCGAGTGGACATTTTATGGTAGTTTGGCAAGGGGACAGTAGTTTTATGGTGTACGGCTTTGTGGAAGACCAACAGTCTTGCAACTTTCCTTCTGTTTTGGAGGGTTGGCCAGTTGAGATATCACTGTAATACGACTCCAAGATATGGATGGTGACTGACAGTCTTGAGAGTGACCCCTTCCACGACATAGTCCATTTTTAGTGGGTTATTGGAGTGTATAGCATTTTTCTGGATTAAATATCATTTGTCATTTCTGGGCCCAGAGTGACATTTTACAGAGATCATTTTGAAGAACAACTGTGTCAGCGACATGCACTGTCAATTGTCCTGAACAGCTGACAGTCGTCAACAAATAGTTTAATGTGGGAAGTAATATTTTCTCCAATATCATATATGTATAACAGAAACATGAACAGTGTAAGCACAGTACCCCGTGGAAGACCGGAAAACATTTCAATTTTGTGCATATGAGGCATCAACGTCAACTACAACATGCAGTAGCTGTGTCCTGTTTGTAAGCCAAGAACTGATCCAACGCCATGTCTTTCCCTGGATGCCAGTGTTTTAGTTTGAGACGGAGCCTCTGGGGAGGGACAGTGTCGAGAGTTTTGGAGAAATCTAGGATTAGAACATTTGTCTGTTTATGGTTGTCTAAAGATCTTGCAAGAGATTCAACGATTGAGAGTAATTGACTTTCACATGAATGCTTAGCGTGGAAACCATGTAGGGAGTTATGATGTTATTTTATCAAGATGTGCTTTAATAGAGTGGTATAAGACATGTTCCATGATTTTACAGCACACAGATGTGAGAGATATAAGTTGGTAGTTTTTTGATAGCCCTCTGTCACCTTTTTTGAAAATGGCACATATACCAGCAGTTTGCCAATCATCAGGCAGTTCTCCTCTGTGTAAGGAGAGATTAAAGTTGAATTCTAGAATTGGTGCTATTTCACCTGAATAGTCCTTAATGATTCTGACAGGGATTCGATCTGGACCAGGTGCTTTATTTACTCAAGTTATCCAAAAGATTCTGAATTCCTTTAAGTGAGAAATTAATATCTGGTATTGATTGATAAGGACTACCTCCCATTGAGGGCATATTCTCCACATCTTCTTTTGTGAAAATGAATAGAATATGGCAATAGAATGGACGAATAGTTTGCTGTATTTGTGGTCATGTGATGGATGCATATCGCAGGCTAAGAGACCAGATACATGTGTATTTGACTTGTCCCAGAGAGATCTCTGCCCCAGTCTACTACAAATAAAATCGAATGGGCATTTCCCTCCATGGAGAGACAGGAGGGGACAAATGTATACACCCTCTACCCCAGTCCTGACAGGCGATGTGTGCTGCTCAACTGGGCTAGTTACCAAGGAATCTCTTTATTTGTAAGAAGTGGTTTCTCGATTGGGTGGATGTTCATATCTCTTGGAATGTGAAATTTGACAGTTTTGTTCTTCTCAAGAAACTTGAGAATAAAACAAAGTCAAATTTGCTCAAGGTTCTTACAGCTTTTATAATCTCTCTTTTTTTCAAGGCCAACTAATTTGACTTAAATTAACGATGTTTAATTCCACGAACAATCGAGCCTGTCTACTGTCAACTGTGGCATGCTAGCTTGTTTGTGTAAATTTGTTATGTAATTTCAGCGACAAATTATTTTTTACTGGGTCTGGTCAAAATTTGGGGAGAGAAAAAAGAGCAAACGTGGTCTGGCTCTGCAAGTTACCAGATGTAATGATCAAAGTTAATTCTTTTGATGATTTCAACAAAAGAATGCTATCTTATTAAACCGCCTGCGCTTGTTACTTCATAAACTGTTCATACACTACAGATTTGAACATCAACGAACCTGATTCGTGATGGACTATATCAACGGAGGAGGGAATTTTAATGTATAAACTCTTTGTGCTGTCAGCCGCAGACAGTTACGAGAGTTGTGGCAGGACCTCATGACAGTGACTTCTTAATGACTATCTGTAATGACATGGATTTTTTTTATTATTTATTTAATTATTTACCTACTTGTTTATTTAACTATTTATTCATTTATTATCTGCATTTGAGTTACTCTTTAATAATTGCACATTAATAATTTATTTTTATTTTTAATGGCATGGACATTTTATCTATTTATTAATTAACATGGTTATCTTTTTTATTTTCACTGAGCCTATGGTATAGTTAGTTTTACATTACGATGTCTAATTTATACAATATGTGATTTACAGCATCAGTAAAACACATGCTTCACTTCATGTCTGTAATGTTAACATGCTCTTAATAAATAATAATCATATATCATGTTCGAGTAAGTGAACCTTTCTGTTTGTGTAGCTGGTGTCTCGACCTCATCAGTTTGATGTCATGGTGCTGCCCAATCTGTACGGCAATATCATTACAAGCATCGGTGCAGGCCTCATTGGAGGGGCGGGTCTTGTGGCTGGTGTCAACCTTGGAGACAAATATGCCGTCTTTGAAACAGTGGGTGTCATATATGTCAATGATCTTTGAAACAGTGGGTGTCATACATATCAATGATCCTTGAAACAGTGGGTGTCATACATATCAATGATCCTTGAAACAGTGGGTGTCATACATGTCAATGATCCTTGAAACAGTGGGTGTCATACATGTCAATGATCCTTGAAACAGTGGGTGTCATACATATCAATGATCCTTGAAACAGTGGGTGTCATACATGTCAATGATCCTAACAAAGTCGGTTACTGATCAAAGGGAATGGTCACTGTTGATTGGTTTCGTGTTTTTATGGCATGTTTATAAGAAACAATGTCAGAAAACCATCTGTGAGATGTTACTGCGTTGTACGCATGCATGCACATGTGCACTGTCATGTGCACTGTCACATGTGCACTGTCACATGTGCACTATCACATTGAACATACACTTTTCGTCATATCAATACATGTCCTGATATCAACACATTTCCTCATATCAACACACTTCCTCATGTCAACACATTTCCTCATGTCAACACACTTGTGTTTGTTTAGGGCACTCGGACAACAGGACATGCGATGGTTGGTCAGAACATAGCGAACCCAGCAGCTTTACTGCTGGCTAGTGCAGACATGTTGAGATATCTCGGGTGAGTACTTTACTGCTGGCTAGTGCATGCAGACATGTTGAGATATCTCGGGTGAGTACTTTACTGCTGGCTTGTGCAGACATGTTGAGATATCTCGGGTGAGTACTTTACTGCTGGCTTGTGCAGACATGTTGAGATATCTCGGGTGAGTACTTTATTGCTGGCTAGTGCATGCAGACATGTTGAGATATCTCGGGTGAGTACTTTACTGCTGGCTAGTGCAGACATATTGAGATATCTCGGTGAGTACTTATAACCAAGAGCCAGTGTAGAAAATGTGCTAGCAAATGATTTATATTTTTCTGTAGTAAACAAGTTACATTTATTAAACAAGTTATCTGGGCTTAACATCCAAGGCAAAAACAGCAAGTGAACAAGGATACCATTGGCTTATTGAGAGTCCAATGTTTCTATTTTATGAACGTAAACCTGATTACAACCATGATTACATTCAAGAATATGACTGACATATTGAAATAAATAAAAACCCTCATGTTGTTACTGTCACCATTGTTATCCAAGACAAGTCAAACACAATGTTAAAATACAGTCACTGTAGATACAAAATGAAGAGAAAAGCATGCTTGCAATGTAGTTGTGACCATGGCAACAGACATATGCACAAGAACTTTGTAATTGTAGTCTACACTTACTTTACTAATGCTACTTTGTGTTCTCTGGTTCTTCTCCTTTCCTTACTAATTCAGTCATTTGCTTTCAGGTTGGTGCCATATGGCGATGCCATTAAGAATGCTGTACACAAAGTCATTGACAATGAACAGGTACACATTTTGTGTGTGTTTCGGCAGTCTTTATGTTGTGTAGGACTGAAAGTTCCAGATACATTCAACTCTGTTGTCTTTGTGTGATGACAGACCATACAGAATGGAGGTGTTATTTGTGTAGACTATGAAGTGTCAACTCATATTGCTAAATAAAACAGGTTGGCAAATCTTAAGTAATCACAATAGTAGACTACCAGTATTGCAGAATTTGAAGTTGGACTTTTTCAAACAAGATTTAACAAGATTACCAGCCAAGGCCCAGATGCCAAGTGGAAAAGGAAGCAGTTGGTTTATTGAAAGTCCCAACATTTTTCATCTACGTGTAACCCGCCCTCCTGAGATATGTGTCAACCTTGTTTTTAATTTAAACATATTCATGCTGCTAGCAGTTACACAATCTATAGATAATTTGGTCCATTCATATATTGTCCTCTGTGAGAACGAATACTTCCTGATATCCAATCTACACTGATCCTTCAGTGTTACTTTTTGTCCTCTAGTTCTATCTTTCTTGAGTGAAAAATATTTCTATCAATATTTTCATACACTCTTAAAAACTTCAATTTGATCTCCTCTTAACCTGCTTGTCTCTAGGGTTGTTAAACCACATTCTTTTAGGTGCTCTTCGTAACTGTTTACTTGACTTTGCCTGTGTCTTTCGGAAGAGACACTAAAAGTCGTTGGTCCCTTCTGCCTGGTGTCTATGTTGGGGAAGTACAAGATCCCACATGGGGTAAATGTGTACCTAACTAACTCTAAAGATGGAAAACTCTGAAAATAAACCACTCCTATGTTTGGGGCTATTCACAGTTGCATATTCATTCAAAGTGTACTAATTCGTACTTTTAAATGTTGATAATTTTTCAGATTGAAAAATATTGATGTAACAATGTCGTGCAGTGAACAGTTATGCAATTTAAAACAATAGTAGGGTTTCTTAACAGTTCACTGTGCGGCACTGAATGACGCAGTTTGGATTTTTTATTTTAATTAGTATGGGGGTCTTGACCTCCTCCTTTAGTACGCTTTGTACAGATAGGTAAATGTAAACACTTTTGAACGACCCCTTAAAGAACGACCCCTTAGCCCTAGTGAGGTATGTTTGTAGTATAACCTCATAAGTCACTTTTGTTGCAGCTGCACACGCCTGACTTGGGAGGTGACTCGACCACGACAGACTTCATGGACAAACTCATGTCTAACCTTGATATCAGGCAGACATTTTAATATGTAACACACATTCCAACGTCACCGCAAGGCACTTCTTGCTATATTCTGTGTGGCTTAAGTTATTTTAGTTTAACAGTAACTTAAATTTGCTTAGTTGAATTGAAACTTACATACTTGCTATAGAATTGTCATCAATAGTCAGACACATTTGTACTTAACAAATGTAGATTCTTATTTATTCCAATAGTCAATAATGATAGAAGTATACTTGTTGGACATGTTTAGTTAGTGCTATTGTATCAACTTGATGGAAAATGATTGTTTGAAAAGTTGTTTTCGAGGAAATGAATGTTCGTTTTGACATTTACGCTAGGAATGGTTGACAAGTTTTTGGAAGCAACCCTACAGCTTGGCAGTATTGCAAGATGCACTAGCAATTTTCATGTAATAATATAGCATCTTGAGGTACCGAGGTTTTTCTGTGATAGTCTTGCATCATATAGTTAACATCAGTACCTCCACATATATTGTACACTCCCGACAAAACAAAATGTAAAAATTGAGGCAGTAAAATTGTATCTTCAACAATTTGTCAAAATATGTATCTAAAAAGTGGCACCTGTTAGTTGCCAGATTTTCTGGGGGAAATGCAATTAAAAGTTGCTTTCAACAATATGCAGTATTGGATACAACAGAATCACTTTGTCACAGGTAAAATCAATATATCTCGTACAAGATGCATGTAATTAATAACTTCAATAAGTCACTACGTGTCTACATCGTGCGTTGTATTATTTATTTTAACATGTACGTCTTATTTATTTAATATTTACACTGAAAGTGTTGTCTACTAATGTTGTAATAAAATTATATGTAATCTACGTGTCGTGTATGTGATCATGTGAAAATGCCCAGTTATTTAACTTGGTAATTAAACATTGAACATCATCGATAAATACAGTGGCATGCCTGCTAAATTACAGTGAGTGGTCAATTTAAATAAAAGCTCAGTTGGTCCATTCATTACAGATTATTACATTACATCTGTAAAATACTCGTGTAATAAACTGATTGTCAATTGCTGTTTTCCTTCTCCGTCGCTGATCCCGTTTCACTGCCATCTCCACCACCCGTCTCCACTCCCCCTTCCCATTCCTTGTTCTCCCCTCCCATTCCTGCTAAACCTCTCTTCATGCAGTCATCCTCTTCTACACGTTACAAATTATCAACTTGGTTTCTTTGTCCACTAACCTATTTGTTGGTTTACATGGCTGTCATGAAACGGAAAATCTTGTTCAACTTCCTCCTCAACTGATTTAGCCCATTGTGAATCAGGTTCATTGATGTTCAGATCTGTAGCATGTGAATAGCTTAAGTAATGCGAACAGAAAGATTAACAAGTGTGTACTTTTGTTAAAATCATTGAAATATTAGACTTGTTAGATCAGGTAACTTGCAAAAGTCTGAATAGCTTTATGCTATACCGGTAATTATAATAGATAGAACAGGACCACTTTAGCCCTTTTTCGCTAAATTTGTACTGAATCCAGTAAAAAATTATTTAATAGTTTGTTCGATGATTTAACCAAAATTAAATTTGTACAAATGAGCTAGCATGTCGTAGTGGATACTAGAGCTGACATGTCGTAGTGGATACTAGAGCGCCATGCTAGCATAGCGTAGTGGATACTAGAGCTGACATGTCGTAGTGGATACTAGAGCGCCATGCTAGCATGTCGTAGTGGATACTAGAGCTAGCATGGCATAGTGGATAGATACTAGAGCTAGCCTGTCCTAGTGGATACCAGATAAGCCTGAAACGAGTTGAGTAAAAAATTTAATTGCCTAATTAAGGAACTTTAAATTTATGTGCAATAATGTCCCATTGATAAATAAAAAATAACTGCACTTGTCACAAGTCAAACCACGCACAAAAAAGACACTTATTTCACACACAGCTACTCCAGATGACGTCATGTTTACAATACTATTCTTTTCCTTATCAAGCTGGACCTAAAAGGGCCATTAAACAATGGTCAACATTTACCTAACTGTACGCAGCGAATTAAAGGGGAGGAGGGGCAGGGGCAGGGCCTGCGCACTAGTTTTTAAATGTTGGTCGCGTGTGAAATATGGCCACCATTGAGTCGTAGTGAACTGTTGCTGGAACTACTGTTGTGTTTTAAATCACTTAACCGTTCGCGGCGCGGCGCTGTAATGTTTGTGGCGCGGCGCTGTAATGTAATGTAATGGTGCAGTGCTGTAACGCAGTCCGACATCTTGGAAATTCACAACTTTGTGAAAAGCAATTATCAATATGGCATCAATTATCAAAACACAAAGCTTCAACATAATTATTTTTAAAGTATTAATTCAGTGAGGGAGACGGGGGTACGAAGATTAGTACGCTTTGTACGGACAGGTAAATGTTGACATTTGTGAACGGCCCCTAAATCTTGTACTTGTAGTGCGGAGCGCACATGTAAATAATCCACATTCACGCCTAATCCGCACACTATTCACCACCCACACAATAGCCACACCTGAAATAGTCCACTATATAAATACAGGATATGTTTCTCATAACATATTCCATTCTTTTCATGATGGGGAGGAACGTATTGCGGAGCACATATGCAAATAGTCCACATTCACGATTAATCCGCTCGTTATTCACCACCCGAAATAGTCCACCATATAAATACGACCCACTGACGCAGGCAGACAGACTGAATACTGGACCAACGATCGCACACCTACAGAAGGAAGCGCTGTCACAGTCCAGAAGTCTCACCCCAACTGTGCTGACAGCTATTAGTAAGTACAAAAGCACAATATACAAATAAAAATAAATGCATGTCTGGCATGTGAGTAAAACTAACGTAACGACGTATTCAAAGTGATCCTGCTTCAAAATACAAGATTATACAATACAAAATGTATGGTGGTCACATAGCTAATTGCCGTCTTCCTGTGCGCGCCCAGCACGTTCGTCATCCAACATATCTGGAACGAGAAAATTATTGTATTTATTTTATATTCAAGTGGCATATTTGGTGTTCTAAGTAACAGAGTTGTCGTCAGTCAGGTATAACTTGGACACTGTTCCATGCAGCACCGTCTGTACATGTCTCATTATTAAAACACTGCTATATCCTGTCACATTATTACAATACTCAACCATTTCTTCTTAAAAAATTTCACTGACGAGTCCGGTAATTTCAAATTCTTATAATTATATATAGACACACGAACATGAATGCCACAAGGGGCGCCACAGAGGGGTGGAGTAATCGTTCTCAGTATTTGTAATAGTGTATAATGGTCGACAATTTTTTTTATAATAATATTGGATTACACTGCCAAAGTAATCGTAATCGTAATCATGATGACAATCACAATGCTAACCTGGGTTGGGCTCCATGGTGGCAAATCCACTGGACTGCATATTGGGGTGCTGGAAACAGAAGAAACAGTGGTTTGCAGCCGACAGAAACAATTATGTGTCACACAATATAACTAGTGATGTGATGTGCTGAAACAAATTAATATTAGAGGGTTCTTCCTCCACTCTCGATAATTATATTATTTGCTCTGCCAACTTTTAAAATTATTTACCCAGCAGTTGACAAAATGTGTTTAACAATTTTCTTATGAATTTTACCCAAATGCATGGAGAGTTAACTTTCATTATAATTACACATGCTCAGATGTTATAAACTACATTTGAAGTCTGCTTTAAAACATTGTGCTTTCCACAAGTAGGCCTATATAAAACAAATTAGTTTGTAAAAGATGTATTTATCTAACAAGTCACAAAATGTTCGAGTGAAAATATAATAATTTTAAATCAACACTATCAGCATGAGCCTTACCATTTCTGGGTCTTTGCCAGCAAGTGCGTGCTCCTCTTGGTTCCCTTCAACTAACTGCGGGGCTGACATGTCCACATCGGACAGTAGCTGAGGTAGAACGGGGATCTAAAAACAACAAGAGAAAGTCCAAGTTTGCGAAACTAAGTGGATGAGAAGAATTGTGGGAATAAACAGAGTAGACCAGCGAAGAATGATCTAAAAGTAGGCAAGACAATCAGTGGAAAGAGGCATGTTGTTGATAATTGGGCTGATGCTCATGACCCGAGGGAATAGATTGGGACGCAGTTCAGCTTAATTGGAAGAATAGTAAGAAGCCGGATGATGTGGGCAGGTCACTTGGTGTGGCTGAAGTGAAACAGTGAGGCCACTTCGCAGGAAAAGAGGAAGACCACAATTAAGATGGGAAGACTGCATTAAGCGGGATTTGAAAAAGGCAGAAGATGAAAAGAGAGGGGAAAACTACTAATAGAGAACAGTGGAAGGACAACAACTAAAGCAGTGAATCAGTATAATAACTAGTCATCCTCACCCCTTTAAAGGGAATATGAGGGAGAAAATAAATGCCAATGACCAGAATTGTGGGTGCTTTTTTATTCAATAAGTTTGATAAACAATTTGTTAATTAATATTCAAGAGAAATTAAACTGTTCTCAAACCTTCTCTATTTGGATTAAATTTGTCAAGAGATGGATGAAGACACCAGGGAGCTGAGGCAGGTAAACACAGCTAAATAGACAGGTCTTCGGGCAACGACAACATTTGTTTATGTTTCCTGCTGACCCAACACTAACAGGGAGTGAAGAGTTGGTGCTGCAACCAAGAATGCCCTAGTTCCAATGTTTGTTTATGTTTCCTGCTGCCCCAACACTAACAGGGAGTGAAGAGTTGGTGCTGCAACCAAGAATGTCCTAGTTCCAATGTTTGTTTATGTTTCCTGCTGACCCAACACTACCAGGGAGTGAAGAGTTGGTGCTGCAACCAAGAATGCCCTAGTTCCAATGTTTGTTTATGTTTCCTGCTGACCCAACAGTAACAGGGAGTGAATAGTCGGTGCTGCACCCAAGAATGTCCTAGTTCCAATGTTTGTTTATGTTTCCTGCTGACCCAACACTAACAGGGAGTGAAGAGTCGGTGCTGCAACCAAGAATGACCTAGTTCCAATGTTTGTTTATGTTTCCTGCTGACCCAACACCAACAGGGAGTGAAGAGTCGGTGCTGCAACCAAGAATGTCCTAGTTCCAATGTTTGTTTATGTTTCCTGCTGACCCAACACCAACAGGGAGTGAAGAGTCGGTGCTGCAACCAAGAATGTCCTAGTTCCAATGTTTGTTTATGTTTCCTGCTGACCCAACACTAACAGGGAGTGAAGAGTCGGTGCTGCAACCAAGAATGTCCTAGTTCCAATGTTTGTTTATGTTTCCTGCTGTCCCAACACTAACAGGGAGTGAAGAGTCGGTGCTGCAACCAAGAATGTCCTAGTTCCAATGTTTGTTTATGTTTCCTGCTGACCCAACACTAACAGGGAGTGAAGAGTCGGTGCTGCAACCAAGAATGTCCTAGTTCCAATGTTTGTTTATGTTTCCTGCTGACCCAACACTAACAGGGAGTGAAGAGTCGGTGCTGCAACCAAGAATGCCCTAGTTCCAATGTTTGTTTATGTTTCCTGCTGACCCAACACTAACAGGGAGTGAAGAGTCGGTGCTGCAACCAAGAATGTCCTAGTTCCAATGTTTGTTTATGTTTCCTGCTGACCCAACACTAACAGGGAGTAAAGAGTCGGTGCTGCAACCAAGAATGTCCTAGTTCCAATGTTTGTTTATGTTTCCTGCTGTCCCAACACTAACAGGGAGTGAAGAGTCGGTGCTGCAACCAAGAATGTCCTAGTTCCAATGTTTGTTTATGTTTCCTGCTGACCCAACACTAACAGGGAGTGAAGAGTCGGTGCTGCAACCAAGAATGTCCTAGTTCCAATGTTTGTTTATGTTTCCTGCTGACCCAACACTAACAGGGAGTGAAGAGTCGGTGCTGCAACCAAGAATGTCCTAGTTCCAATGTTTGTTTATGTTTCCTGCTGACCCAACACTAACAGGGAGTGAAGAGTCGGTGCTGCAACCAAGAATGTCCTAGTTCCAATGTTTGTTTATGTTTCCTGCTGACCCAACACTAACAGGGAGTGAAGAGTTGGTGCTGCAACCAAGAATGTCCTAGTTCCAATGTTTGTTTATGTTTCCTGCTGACCCAACACTAACAGGGAGTGAAGAGTCGGTGCTGCAACCAAGAATGTCCTAGTTCCAATGTTTGTTTATGTTTCCTGCTGACCCAACACTAACAGGGAGTGAAGAGTCGGTGCTGCAACCAAGAATGTCCTAGTTCCAATGTTTGTTTATGTTTCCTGCTGACCCAACACTAACAGGGAGTGAAGAGTCGGATGTTTGTTTCAACTCTGGCAACTAGATTAGAACTAGATGACTGCTGCCTAGGCATTGTTGCACGAGTGAGCAGTGAATGTATATGTTGATTGCTTAGATCAAAGTCAGAGATAGGTAACAGCATAGGTCTTAAAAACAATACAAAATTTCTGCAACAGCGAATGAATCCTCGTCATCCATTACAAGTTTAGTGACTGTTCACAACTGTCAACGTTTACCTGTTTGTACAAAGTGTACTAAGTCTCATACTCCTCCCTGAATTAGTACTTTAAGATGTTGATAATTTTTTAGATAGAAAATACATCGATGTATCAATGTTATGGCAAAGTGCATACAATAATAACCAACAGAATGTTTTAAAACAATTATTTTCAATGATTATGTTAAAGTGTTGTGTTCTTTTAACATGTTAGTGTTGTCATATTGATAATTGCTTTCCACGAAATTGTGAAATTCCAAGATGTCGGACTGTATTACAGTGCCGCCCTGTGAACGGTTACATGGTGTAAAACCTGTGAACGGTTACATGGTGTAAAACCTGTGAATGGTTACATGGTGTAAAACCACAGCAGGTCCACAACAGTTCACTGCATGATGCAACGATGGTCATATCTCACATGTGACCGACATTAAAAAAATTAGTACGTGGGCCAAGACGCCCTCCCCTTTAGTACACTTTGTACAAATACGTAAATGTGAACGGCCACTTATCTTACCTGCCCAGCCACAGACAGCCCATCCGTGTTGCTAGTGTGGCGATCCTCAGGTGTGTCTCCCGTTTCCTGGACATCTCCAGACATGAGTTCTGAGAGACACGGTGACTCTGCTTCTGCCCATCTCTGAAAGTACACATCAAATTAAATGAGACGTCCCATGCCTAAAGAAGGCGCTTGTCTCTAAAATAAAATCTGTGCACCAGGCGAACAAACAGGACATCCTGTATCTGATATTTTGATTAGATACAAATCTAAAAAATTCTTCACAAGGGAGTTAAAGAGGGTAAGCACAGCTAATTAGATCAGTCTTCGGGTAACAGCAATATTCTTTTATGTCCTGCTGCCCCAACACTAACAGGGAGTGAAGAGTTGGTGCTGCAACCAAGAATGTCCTAGTTCCAATGTTTGTTTATGTTTCCTGCTGACCCAACACTAACAGGGAGTGAAGAGTCGGTGCTGCAACCAAGAATGCCCTAGTTCCAATGTTTGTTTATGTTTCCTGCTGACCCAACACTAACAGGGAGTGAAGAGTTGGTGCTGCAACCAAGAATGCCCTAGTTCCAATGTTTGTTTATGTTTCCTGCTGCCCCAACACTAACAGGGAGTGAAGAGTTGGTGCTGCAACCAAGAATGCCCTAGTTCCAATGTTTGTTTATGTTTCCTGCTGACCCAACACCAACAGGGAGTGAAGAGTCGGTGCTGCAACCAAGAATGTCCTAGTTCCAATGTTTGTTTATGTTTCCTGCTGACCCAACACTAACAGGGAGTGAAGAGTCGGTGCTGCAACCAAGAATGTCCTAGTTCCAATGTTTGTTTATGTTTCCTGCTGACCCAACACTAACAGGGAGTGAAGAGTCGGATGTTTGTTTCAACTCTGGCAACTAGATTAGAACTAGATGACCGCTGCCTAGGCATTGTTGCACGAGTGAGCAGTGAATGTATATGTTGATTACTTAGATCAAAGTCAGAGATAGGTAACAGCATAGGTCTTAAAAACAATACAACATTTCTGCAACAGCGAATGAATCCTCGTCATCCATTACAAGTTTAGTGACTGTTCACAACTGTCAACGTTTACCTGTTTGTACAAAGTGTACTAAGTCTCATACTTCTCCCTGAATTAGTACTTTAAGATGTTGATAATTTTTTAGATAGAAAATACATCGATGTATCAATGTTATGGCAAAGTGCATACAATAATAACCAACAGAATGTTTTAAAACAATTATTTTCAATGATTATGTTAAAGTGTTGTGTTCTTTTAACATGTTAGTGTTGTCATATTGATAATTGCTTTCCACGAAATTGTGAATTTCCAAGATGTCGGACTGTATTACAGTGCCGCCCTGTGAACGGTTACATGGTGTAAAACCTGTGAACGGTTACATGGTGTAAAACCTGTGAATGGTTACATGGTGTAAAACCACAGCAGGTCCACAACAGTTCACTGCATGATGCAACGATGGTCATATCTCACATGTGACCGACATTAAAAAAATTAGTACGTGGGCCAAGACGCCCTCCCCTTTAGTACACTTTGTACAAATACGTAAATGTGAACGGCCACTTATCTTACCTGCCCAGCCACAGACAGCCCATCCGTGTTGCTAGTGTGGCGATCCTCAGGTGTGTCTCCCGTTTCCTGGACATCTCCAGACATGAGTTCTGAGAGACACAGTGACTCTGCTTCTGCCCATCTCTGAAAGTACACATCAAATTAAATGAGACGTCCCATGCCTAAAGAAGGCGCTTGTCTCTAAAATAAAATCTGTGCACCAGGCGAACAAACAGGACATCCTGTATCTGATATTGTATATTTTGATTAGATACAAATCTAAAAAATTCTTCACAAGGGAGTTAAAGAGGGTAAGCACAGCTAATTAGATCAGTCTTCGGGTAACAGCAATATTCTTTTATGTCCTGCTGCCCCAACACTAACAGGGAGTGAAGAGTTGGTGCTGCAACCAAGAATGCCCTAGTTCCAATGTTTGTTTATGTTTCCTGCTGCCCCAACACTAACAGGGAGTGAAGAGTTGGTGCTGCAACCAAGAATGCCCTAGTTCCAATGTTTGTTTATGTTTCCTGCTGACCCAACACCAACAGGGAGTGAAGAGTCGGTGCTGCAACCAAGAATGTCCTAGTTCCAATGTTTGTTTATGTTTCCTGCTGACCCAACACTAACAGGGAGTGAAGAGTTGGTGCTGCAACCAAGAATGACCTAGTTCCAATGTTTGTTTATGTTTCCTGCTGACCCAACACCAACAGGGAGTGAAGAGTCGGTGCTGCAACCAAGAATGTCCTAGTTCCAATGTTTGTTTATGTTTCCTGCTGACCCAACACTAACAGGGAGTGAAGAGTTGGTGCTGCAACCAAGAATGCCCTAGTTCCAATGTTTGTTTATGTTTCCTGCTGACCCAACACTAACAGGGAGTGCAGAGTCGGTGCTGCAACCAAGAATGTCCTAGTTCCAATGTTTGTTTATGTTTCCTGCTGCCCCAACACTAACAGGGAGTGAAGAGTTGGTGCTGCAACCAAGAATGCCCTAGTTCCAATGTTTGTTTATGTTTCCTGCTGACCCAACACTAACAGGGAGTGCAGAGTCGGTGCTGCAACCAAGAATGTCCTAGTTCCAATGTTTGTTTATGTTTCCTGCTGTCCCAACACTAACAGGGAGTGAAGAGTCGGTGCTGCAACCAAGAATGTCCTAGTTCCAATGTTTGTTTATGTTTCCTGCTGTCCCAACACTAACAGGGAGTGAAGAGTCGGTGCTGCAACCAAGAATGTCCTAGTTCCAATGTTTGTTTATGTTTCCTGCTGACCCAACACTAACAGGGAGTGAAGAGTCGGTGCTGCAACCAAGAATGTCCTAGTTCCAATGTTTGTTTATGTTTCCTGCTGACCCAACACTAAAGGGAGTGAAGAGTTGGTGCTGCAACCAAGAATGTCCTAGTTCCAATGTTTGTTTATGTTTCCTGCTGACCCAACACTAACAGGGAGTGAAGAGTCGGTGCTGCAACCAAGAATGCCCTAGTTCCAATGTTTGTTTATGTTTCCTGCTGCCCCAACACTAACAGGGAGTGAAGAGTCGGATGTTTGTTTCAACTCTGGCAACTAGATTAGAACTAGATGACCGCTGCCTAGGCATTGTTGCACGAGTGAGCAGTGAATGTATATGTTGATTGCTTAGATCAAAGTCAGAGATAGGTAACAGCATAGGTCTTAAAAACAATACAACATTTCTGCAACAGCAAATGAATCCTCGTCATCCATTACAAGTTTAGTGACTGTTCACAACTGTCAACGTTTACCTGTTTGTACAAAGTGTACTAAGTCTCATACTCCCCCCTGAATTAGTACTTTAAGATGTTGATAATTTTTTAGATAGAAAATACATCGATGTATCAATGTTATGGCAAAGTGCATACAATAATAACCAACAGAATGTTTTAAAACATTTATTTTCAATGATTATGTTAAAGTGTTGTGTTCTTTTAACATGTTAGTGTTGTCATATTGATAATTGCTTTCCACGAAATTGTGAATTTCTAAGATGTCGGACTGTATTACAGTGCCGCCCTGTGAACGGTTACATGGTGTAAAACCTGTGAACGGTTACATGGTGTAAAACCTGTGAATGGTTACATGGTGTAAAACCACAGCAGGTCCACAACAGTTCACTGCATGATGCAACGATGGTCATATCTCACATGTGACCGACATTAAAAAAATTAGTACGTGGGCCAAGACGCCCTCCCCTTTAGTACACTTTGTACAAATACGTAAATGTGAACGGCCACTTATCTTACCTGCCCAGCCACAGACAGCCCATCCGTGTTGCTAGTGTGGCGATCCTCAGGTGTGTCTCCCGTTTCCTGGACATCTCCAGACATGAGTTCTGAGAGACACAGTGACTCTGCTTCTGCCCATCTCTGAAAGTACACATCAAATTAAATGAGACGTCCCATGCCTAAAGAAGGCGCTTGTCTCTAAAATAAAATCTGTGCACCAGGCGAACAAACAGGACATCCTGTATCTGATATTGTATATTTTGATTAGATACAAATCTAAAAAATTCTTCACAAGGGAGTTAAAGAGGGTAAGCACAGCTAATTAGATCAGTCTTCGGGTAACAGCAATATTCTTTTATGTCCTGCTGCCCCAACACTAACAGGGAGTGAAGAGTTGGTGCTGCAACCAAGAATGCCCTAGTTCCAATGTTTGTTTATGTTTCCTGCTGACCCAACACTAACAGGGAGTGAAGAGTTGGTGCTGCAACCAAGAATGCCCTAGTTCCAATGTTTGTTTATGTTTCCTGCTGACCCAACACTAACAGGGAGTGAAGAGTTGGTGCTGCAACCAAGAATGCCCTAGTTCCAATGTTTGTTTATGTTTCCTGCTGACCCAACACTAACAGGGAGTGAAGAGTTGGTGCTGCAACCAAGAATGCCCTAGTTCCAATGTTTGTTTATGTTTCCTGCTGCCCCAACACTAACAGGGAGTGAAGAGTCGGTGCAGCAACCAAGAATGCCCTAGTTCCAATGTTTGTTTATGTTTCCTGCTGCCCCAACACTAACAGGGAGTGAAGAGTCGGTGCAGCAACCAAGAATGCCCTAGTTCCAATGTTTGTTTATGTTTCCTGCTGCCCCAACACTAACAGGGAGTGAAGAGTCGGTGCTGCAACCAAGAATGCCCTAGTTCCAATGTTTGTTTATGTTTCCTGCTGCCCCAACACTAACAGGGAGTGAAGAGTTGGTGCTGCAACCAAGAATGCCCTAGTTCCAATGTTTGTTTATGTTTCCTGCTGCCCCAACACTAACAGGGAGTGAAGAGTTGGTGCTGCAACCAAGAATGCCCTAGTTCCAATGTTTGTTTATGTTTCCTGCTGACCCAACACTAACAGGGAGTGAAGAGTGATAGATAACAACACGTCTTTAAAATAATACATTTCTGCAACATCCTCGTCTTCCATTACAAGTTCACAACTGTCAACATTTACCAATTTGTACAAAATGTACTAAGTCTCATACTCCCCCCTGAATTACTTTAAAATACAGAATATGTTTTAAAACATCTCCAATAATTATGTTAAAGCTATGTGCTGTTGTAACATATCATCGGATTGTATTACAGCGCCACCCTGTGAATGGTTGCATGATTTAAGACAACAGTAGTTCCATAACAGTTCACTACATGATGCAGTGGTCGTCTTATTTTGCATGTGACAGACATTAAAAAAATTAGTATACGGGCCTAAACCACCCTCCCCCTTTAGTACACTTTGTAGAAATAGGTAAATGTCGGTAATTGTGAACGACCTAGCTCTTAGCTTACCTGCCCAGGTACAGCCAGTTCATCCGTGTTGCTGGTGCGGCAATCATCACCTCTGTCTTGGTCACCTTCATCTTCACCTTCATCTTCACCTTCATCTCCAGACAAAAGTTCCAAGAGACACGGTGGCTCTGCTTCAGCCCATCCCTGAAAGAACACATCAATATAAATGAGATGTCCCATGCCTAAAGGCACTTTCGTCTGAAATAAAATCTGTGCACCAGGCGAACAAACAGGACATCCTGTATCTGATATTGTATATCTTGATTAAATACAAATCTAAATTTTTTTAATCAAAGTCTTTCTAACCTCATAACTCAACCTCTCTAACCTTCATAACTGAATCCACACACCACACCACACCACACCACACCACACCACACCACACCACACCACACCACACCACACCACACCACACCACACACCACATACATGTACGCATGTACGCATGCACACACACACACACACACACACACACACACACACACACACACACACACACACACACACACACACACACACACACACACACACACACACACACACACACACACAGACACACACACACACTCACACGGATATTATAAAGGGGTACCCACGTTATCGGCTGTCGATTCTGGAGCTGTGTGCATTTCAGGCGGATGGACTAAAAGAAAGAGTGGAAACAAATTGGAAACACAAAGGAAAACACAATCAGTACAATCACTGGTGATTCATCAGGTCGGTAATGTAAATTCATACATTTATATCAATGCATAATGAAAAATTTTGCAAGAAATTACATGGTCAGTGTTCAGATTGACCACCAGGTGGAGTAGCAGTTAACACTTAAGCCGGAAACCCAATGTGAAGAAACGTGATGATGAATTATATTCCTGAAGATGTTCGAAGACTGTGAAAGAATTGTGTATGAAAGTAATATCTAACTTTAGGTCATGCATCAAAAACATATTTGAACAAACACTACAAATTTGGGTTAACACGCAGTCAACTACATGAATTTGTCATGTCACAAGTATACCATAATGCCAAAACCAAATCTTTACCTTATGTATACATTCAGACTGCCCTATTAAAGGGCCTTTCTCAATTCAATTAATCCGCTCATTTTAGAATCATTTTATGAAAAATCAAATCCTATCTAGTATCCACTTCGACATGCTGGCTCGATTCTGAAAATTTGTTTTGATAAAATTATCAGACAAACTATTAAATTATTTTTGGCTGGATCTGGTCAAAATTTTTTGAGAAAAGGGGAAAATGGTGCAACTGAATATACTATAAAATAAGGGCTATTCATAATTTTACAAGTTACACGATCAACTGTTCAATGTTATTTTTTTTGATAGTTTAAAAAAGTATGCCCTCTTTTACTAAATTGACTGCACATATTACTTAAACTATTCACACACTTAATATCTGAACATCAACAAATGTGACTCATGATGGGTTAAATCAACTGAGGATGGAGGTTTAAGCTACATACGTAGAGTATGCATGGTGAACGAATCCGTGATGCAGAACTGAGTGAAGAGTGCATATTCCAGGGCCTCCGCTGCTGACAATCGGTAGTTTGCGTCTGGATGAAACATGTCTATCAAAAGATCCCTCAAACCCTTGTGAAGATCCCTTGGGATCTTTTGGTAGATTTGTTGAAGAGTCAACTCCTTGAACTGAAAAATAGACCAATCAAAATATATTTTAAATATATATTTTACTTCTAACATTCATGCTTCTGTGTGAATCTGTTCTGTACTCATTTTTAAATTAGTAGCTTCAAGAAATGTTGTTAAATATAAAAAAATTTACTTTATATGAAATAATAATTAATATTTAAGATAAATATTTACATTAATACTTAGATTATTTACTTTTTTCTTCTGAAGAGAAAGCAGTTTTATCTTGTGGATAAACTAATGCTTGACAGACAAACATTCAGAATACATAACAAAAACAGGCCAAAAAGATGAGCAGCCTTCCAAACCCATTGATAGAAGGATGTTCGGAAATAAAGTAATTTAGGACAATTTCATGGTAACAAATCATGGTTTTGGGAGGGAAAAAGTCATACAAATTATTATATCCACAAAATATAATGTAACAGAAAAGAATCTAAATTAAGGAAAGTGGATTTTCATATGTACTTTCGGTACAAATTTCAGTATAAATTTAGTTCAACTTTTACAGAAGATTAATTAAAATGGAACGTAGCAATGTAATTGAAATCGTCATAGAAATGTAATAGAATTTAGCTTTAATTTCCAGATTATTTAAATTGATGACGACTTGATTTCATTGATCATCTTATCTTTGGTTTCTCTGTATTTGTTTTTAATGTACTTTTTCCCATTGACTTTTATTTCCAAACTTATTTTTGCGACTTTTTTGTGAATTTATTTCTTGTGAACTCATTTCAGGTGAATTGATTTCCAGTGATTTTATTTTTTAGCTCTTTTTCTAGACTTGTTTACGTTTGTTAGAAGTGATTCAGTTGATTAATTCAAGCAAAATGATATGATACAATTCACCAGTGCACTGTGGGTAATGTTTTGTTTGAAATGAAACAGCTAAAGTTGTTTAAAAAACAGATACTTTGAACGTTAGAAATTAGAGATGAACTGTAGACCTTTGACAAAATATTCAGCTTTTGCTACATACAGGGTACTCACAAAATCAAAAATGCTCTTCGTGGCAATGCTCTCATCCGGCCACATAGGTTTCTTGTAAATCAAGAAGTATACCAGGCACGCCGTTGCATAGATATCAGCCTTCTTGCTAAGCACGAACTGGTACAGTTCTGGAGCCATGTAAAAGTAGGTCATACCATCTACAACAAGCCAAAGCCCCTTTTACAGAAACTACAACCTGCAGATTAGAGACATCGTAATCCAGAAAGTTTTTTATCGTAAAACCCGCCGCACACCCAAAATTATCCAAAATAATATTGCCATAGTTAGCAATTAAAAACAGTGTCACTATTAATGAATTCTAAGTTTAAATTCATAATCTTAAAACTGCTTAGTCTATCACAAATTTGGTGTCCAAATATGTAGTGTGTGAATATTATATACTATGTAGGTTTGCTTTTTCGCAAAATTTATTTGAAATGAGACTAGCAAAAAAATCGAATTGATTAAGCACCTTTAAGTAAAATAAACATTGCATTAAGTAATGTATTATATTTTTAAAAACACTGAATCCTTTGCATTTACTCGTACATTCACCATCTGTTGTTTTAAAAAGAAACATGTTTCAGTGGGTCAGGGAGACTGCTACAAAGACCAAATTTTATTGCCATAGTAGCAGCCATCCTAATGCATTAAACCAGTCACATGATCACGATTGAGTAGTTGGCTCAGGACCATGTCCGGTCACGTGAACATCCAGGCCTCGCAGCCAGCCCTCTCGGTGTCACAGCTGGCCCCAGAGAAAATCAACCGGGCTGCCCCTTTTCACCAAGTTTATAATAAATACTGCTCATTTCCTACCAATGTGTTTATGTTGTTCTGTCATAAACCTACAGCAACTGTAATTAGTTGTGTGGTGTGCAAGTGTTTGCAACTACAACTGATCACAATTCCCCAGTTTTAAGTCGCACCAGTATCTGTCGTGCCAATCCAACATGTTGAATCATGACAGTCTTGATCAGTCATGAACTGGTGGTCTCTTAATGCAGGTGGTTGTTTGAGCAGGCTTGATTGTATTTCTAAAAAGGTCCAGTGTTTCAGCCATCTTCTTCTTTTATTATAGGAACACACCAACGCTGAATGTGTTGACACATCCATTGGTAAGTCTGCATTCTTTCTGTTTTATAAATTTAACAAACACCACACTGTGTTTTCTGCGTCAACTCAACCAGGAACAAGCTACAACCACAAAAGAATGACGACTAAAACTTACTATGCGTGCTAAAATCTTCACCGTCATCAAACTCCCTGGCTGTTCCAAAATCAAGGAGGACCGCCTGTTTGTAGCTGAATTTGAAGCCCACGTTTTCAGCTGCAGCAACAGAAAATGCATTAAGAAAGAAACCTGAACCACCATTGTCAGAGTAACACAGTGCATAATATAACAATAACATAAAGGTGAAATTGCATAACATTTTTGACTGAAGTACAATACGTAATTCACGCGAATCTTTTGCTGTGCCATAAAACAATCGCCAACACATGGTCAATCATGTTCGAAGTTATTAAAAAATCATATCAGCTGATTTTTGCGTTCCGATGCTAGCGTTGTGATTTCTGTTTAATATCAATAATTGTTACTGTCGGCGTGCTGTATTCTTTGCTGAAACTAATTCTTTCCGACTCTCTAATTTGAAGCACAGTTTGTACTTCCGTCGCCGATCAATCCCACAATGCATTCCATTTACACACATGCGCCATCTAGCGATCAAAACCATGGCATTCTGGGTAGTGACTATTACATGGGATCCAAATGTCTGTGATTTGTTCTTCTTCCCCCATATTTTTCCCATTACAGGGCAATTACCCCTTCCAATGGACATGCCCTTTCTTGTAGGTCTCCTCCCCACCCTGTTGTCCTTCAGCTCGTCATCTTCCATTTAATCTTCCCAGTGTGCCCTACAGTGCATGCCAGTCAGTTGTTACTCTCAGCCATTGGGGGGGGGCGGCAGCACGCCAATAGAGCACTGGACTGTCAGCCGAGAGCACCAGGGTTTCAGTTTACCAGCTGCAGCCATTTCAAAAAGTGGCCAGTTTTGTTCACCCTACTTTGCCCGCATCTTTCGGATAGCACAGAAAAAGTGCCTATGCCCGGGGAAGTAAAAGATTCCATAACAGGACACTTGTCAGGTTTATCGGCTATATATGGCTACTTCACTGGTTAAACATTTCATAATTCAAGTTAACTTACGTTTTATGTCCAGGTGACCATATCCTTTTTCGTGCATCCACTGCAGGGCTAGCAAGATTTGCCTCAAAATGTGTCGCACCTTGACCAATGGTTCCCCGTAGGTGATGTTACGCCACCAGTCTTTTTTAATCAAAGCTATTAAATCAACATCTACAATGGAAAAAGAGTTGCTAAAAAGGCTGGCTTTGCAAATTAATTGCTTTAGCATCATTTTTGTTTTTGCTGAAATAAATGTTTGCTGTAGTCTAAAGCATCTTTTATTGCCTGTGTCTCTCTCCAATCACCAACGATGCTACACGAATGTGGGAAAAAAGTCACATGAAAAAATTATCTTACACAAATGTCTTACCAACGGCTGTCATCAGTAGAAACAGAGTGCCATTAACTTGGACAAGGCCAAGAATCTCAACAAAGCTGTCTCTCAGAGATCCTTCCCGACAGTCTCTTTGCATCATCATGGGAATGAGAGCCTCGTCTTTGCTGAATTTACTGGGGCATTTCACCTGTGGGCAAGAAAAAACCATCCACATTAAAACTCCCTCCACAATTAATTTAGCCCATTGTGAATCAGGTTTGTAGATTTCCAAATATGTAGTGCACAAATAAGTGTGTAAAATTTTTTTTTTATTCAAAAGAATTGCCTCTTATTGGTAGATGAGGTAACTTATTATAGAGAGAATAGCCGATACAAGGTAGGTTTGATTTGTCAAGAAATGATTTTAAAACAAGATGAACAAAACACTAACCAGAGGCTCCAGTGATTTGATATAAGTTCATTTTTGGTTGAAAACAAACTATTAAAATTCAATGAGTTGCTGCGGAGATCATAGATCGCTTTGCCTTTCTTTAAGAAAAAAAAATTAAAACAAGAAAACTTTTCTAGGGAGTCATGTAAGAAATTAGTATTTAATCCAGTATGAATTAAATATTGCTCGGCATGACTTGACAAAACAAGTATTATTTTGATGTCTGCCCATGGGTTGTAGGACATCTTGCCAAACATTTGAATCTTTTGCCCAGGCATTGCAGTGCATCCTTTTCACTAAATTCCAAGTTCATTACACCTTACATATCTTGGATGACTTTATCTTTTTCGTATCTAGTTAAAGTGTCAGCAATGCCCATTGTTATGCCTACAACAGTTTTACTATAATTATGTCATTAAAGGGCATTGTGGCTGAAGATTTGCAGGGTGTGGAGTTTCTTCCTATATTCAACCACTAAATTAACAAAACCGGGTAACTACATACATAATTTCTACATACATTTTTATGCAGTGTTTTAATGCTAAATCATTAAGTTTCCCCTTTATTCACTAGCATTTAAATATTTATACACAATTTGTTATGTATCATTAGAACTGGCTTGGTTTTGATTCCAGTTGGTGCTGTAAAAAGATCCCAAACTGAAGCTATTCTACTTTTCTCTGCATGTTATATGTACACTTGCAGATGTACAGGAAAATATATAGTCTAATGCATAGGTTAAATTGGCTGCAAGTTGCCAGCGAAACAGGTTTACTTTAGACAGAGATTTGCAGAAGTCATAATTTGTCATTAACTTATCACACTACCAGAGGACATTATATTATCTAGACCTTCCCTCCAATTCACAGGTGCCTGAATGACCAGCCCACTCCAGTTGGTACAGACAGTATTGTCTGATGTTCTCCCTCCCATTCACACAGGCCTTAACCTGATCTCTGTCAGGCTAATGACTGGAATAGTGACTGCAGGCCTTTTGGAAATGCCTGGGTGACATGGGTGTGAACTGTCCAGTAATACCAACTATTAAATGAGAACTTAATTGAGAGTTAACTAGGAATTTGTCAATTAAATTAACCCCTTTTGGTGAAGTTAATTAATTAAATTAAACTGATCTAGCTTTTCTGATAAAGTTAATTAATTAAATTAAATTAAATTAATTGAGTTAATTAAATTAACAAATTACCAATTAACAATTTAAATTAACCCATGCCTGATGCGTATTTCATATCTATTCGTGATCAAAATGTGTCATTGACAAGTTGAAAGTTTTGTATATAATAACAAATGCAAACTGCCAGTTTTCAAACAGCCCACCTGCTGCACACATTCGAAAATGTACTCATTGTTTTTACTGCGTGGCCGGGCTACATGTCACATTGCTATAAAAGAATATGTCCGGACAACATTCTTACCTTTTGTCTCATGAAATGAACATGGTACAAATCAAACCACCCAGAGATCTTCTTTATTATGTTCTACTAGTTGTATCAGCTGCAAGCCTTGAAGGCTTCTACTACCACCCTGGTAATAGATTATCCAGATGTGGAAACTAATGGTAACCCTCAAAAAAACCTCATTAGCACAGACCCTTAATAAGACCACTGGGGCACTGAAAGTGTGGTCTCACTGCATGTTTGTCACAAGTGTTATGTCATAGGAGACTGACCTAAATCTAAATCTCATGTCGGGCATACATTTATAGAGCACACACAGTGACAATATTGAGAAATTAAAGTGTTTTGACAAAATATTACACATACACCAAATATCTGATTAATAAATTAAAACTTCATATGTTGTGGCATGATTGCTTGGACCAGATATTTTGTATCATATCCTAGCTCTAGTAGTTTATAAGCACCTGTTAAATAATTAATGCAATACACCCTGTAGAACCAATAAATATGGCAAAATAAATGTACAGTTTTATATTATTGTTTATATCTAATAAGCCTCATATTGCATTCTATGCATTTGTTTGATTCTTAAATTCATCATTAATAAAATCGACATTTACATTGTATGAATTGTAAATACAGTTTCAAAACATGCTCTTTGTCAGACTTTGATAAAGTGCTCTGCAATTAGCAGAATCCCCAGCAGATTATAGAATCATTGTCTGACCTGTAAATCCACTTTCACCACCAGTTCTTTCACATGTGCTAAATACCGTACATATTAGTATTATGTAACTGTATTACTGTAATTATTACTGTAATTAGTATTATGTAACTGTATTACTGTAATTAGATAGATACTTAATTAATAATGTGTTTCTGTACATTTTATTTTTGTTCCAAATGTAACACAAATTTAATATAAAAACAAAAATGCATTTACAAATGCATAACCAAAACATTTGAATCATAATGTGATCCTGGAAAATGACATTTGCATTCTCATACATTTGATAACAAGCCTGTTTTATAGTTGAAATATATTCACTGAGTCTTAAAGCTGTGTAGGGCCTTCTTGTCACACAGTTGACAATTCAGAAACCCCTTGAATTACTTTCACCCAATCTGTACAAGTCAAACTAACACACCTTCCCAGTTGACATAGCATATGTGCCATGCATATTTCATATTTCTATTTTGTTAAGATTGTTTCCTTTACCTACATGCATAAACTTAATAATTTTTGGGTGGAAAGAAAATATTAATGTGTTTGTGGTATTGCCAACAAATCTAGTTTAAAGAATATTTATTTAACATTTATTTCTTCAGTAAGAATGTTTTTTTTAACTTAAAAAAAACTTAAGAATACTTATTTCAAATGTTTTTCTTGAGTGAGAAATGTTTTCTAAATTCAAGAAAAAAATTGTAGCATTTAGAATATTCATCTCAAATCTTTCCTGAGTATGAAATATTTTTCGTAATCAAAGAAAATGTTCCTATTCAATCACATATTTGGAACTTGTTAAGGACAATTGTCTACAAATTTTCTTAATTCAAGAAGATGTTCTGGTTTCAAGACATATTTTCTTGCATAAATAAAATAATTTTTGGCAGCGAGACGACGTCATATCACTGAACATTACCTACCTTCTTCCTTGCTATCCTGTGGTTGGTCACTGGATCCACATGTAGGGAGACTTCTCCAAAAGAACCACAGGGAAGTTTATCCCCGCCAACCAGAGGTGGTTCAATGCATTTCCAAACACCTGCATTGGAAATTTTCTGCAATGCAGATATTACAGGTTAATGAATAAATTATTTTCAGAGTACTAATAAAGTCTAATACAATAACAGTAATAAAAATTGTTTTCCGTTCATTGCAATAATGGTATTAAAATAGCTCCAGTACACAGGTAATTGCTAATCCTGTTTATACCAGTTGAAATTGGTAATTGTGTGTGTGTGTGCATGCGTGCGTGTGTGTGCGTGTGTGCTTGTGTGCATGTAGAAACCCATATAAAATCCCCCCTATTTTACCGACAGTTATTCAGGCATAGTTTAACCCATTTTTGTCGTAGCAAAGAACATTAGGTCAAATAGGCCTTTCTTGCCCCATGGTACTATTAAGCCTTGCTTGCCCCAAAGGCCTATTAGGTCTTGCTTGTCCCACAGAACTATTCAGCCATGCTTGCCCCACAGAACAATTAGACACTGCTTGTCCCACAGAACTATTAGGCCTTGCTTTCCCCACAGAACTTTTAGGCTTTGCTTGCCCCACAGAACTTTTAGGCTTTGCTTGCCCCACAGAACTTTTAGGCTTTGCTTGCCCCACAGAACTTTTAGGCTTTGCTTGCCCCACAGAACTTTTAGGCTTTGCTTGCCCCACAGAACTTTTCGGCCTTGCATGCCCTAAAGGACTATTAGGCCTTGCATGCCCCACAAAACTATTAGGTATATTATTGTGTGTGTGTGTGTGTGTGCGTGTGCGTGCGTGTGCATGAGCGTGTGTGTGGGTACAATAATTTTAAAAACTCATATAAAAATGCCCTCATTTTTTCCTGGCAGTTATTCAGGCATAGTTGAACCTATTTTTGTTTGTCAAAAGAACATTAGGTCAAAATAGGCCTGTCTTGCCCCATGATACTATTAAGCCTTGCTTGCCCCACAGAACTATTATGCCTTGCTCGCCCCACAGAACTATTAGTTCACTGACCTCAGAGAACACAGCAACCTGATTCGATTGTGTTGAAATATTCTTACAAAAGTCCTCCACGACCTGTAACACAAGAGCACAATCATTTATTATCTACGGATGGTAAGCACTGTTTACCTGATGAGAGATAATAGTTTCTAGAAAGGTCAATATAATCAGCCAACTTTGTCTTAATTAAAACATTCGACCTATAATTAACTTTTCTCTGCAGCTGCACCCAAAATCTCATCACTTCCAAGAAAATCATCAAAAACTATAGCTTACTATCTTACTGTTACAATTTGTCCACTCAATCCTAAATCAACTCAAATATTTCCCAATAAAAACCAGAATTTTGCTATATTGTCCCGTTGATATACTTGTCCTTTGGTTGTTACACTAAGAAACAGCCGCCATGTTAAGTTTAATATATTTTGATTTTGACAGGCAAAATGTTGCACATTAGTATGAAATGATTCCTGGCTTGTAACAGGTAAAGAATCTACTTGTTGGCAAATACATAGCTAAAATCCATTACACATAACACAAATATTAATATTGGGTAATATTACATATTTCTGCAATTTCGTGACACAACTCGTGCTGCCACCTAGTGACCTGGTCACTTACTTGGATGTGGTCTTTTTCTTCAGGTCTCTCCACATCATATCTGGCGCCACTTGAAGCTGCTACGGCTTCCACAGCAGTTTTGTCCAATGTTGTGGTTGGGTTTTTGGCATCTGTTGCAAATATAAAACATATCACAGGGAAGTTAGGGAACATGTAAAAATGTTACTGATCATCCTAGGGTCATAGCACGGCACCTCCAAAAAATTAACCTCCCGCCCTGAGCCCACAGGACAAAAAAGCAACCACAGCAATAGCTTATGACTCTTTGCACTACCCAGTCAAACTTTTGTAGTGCAATGCCAACTTTATGCCCATAAAATCCTCTACAACTGCTGGTCTCATGTAGCGTTCATTTGACATAGATCACATAACTCGGTACAATCGTAGAAAGCACGAATAACATTGCTAAAAACTGTACGTACCATTGCTCCTAGTTACATAATCTATATCAAACATCCACATAGGTTCCTTCAAAATATTCCCAGCAACCTGGGAGACTTTGAAATTTGTCTTAATGTACGAACCATCCCCGTGGGCCCCCGTGGACGCCTACAAAATTTCTGCCACATACATGCAAAACTGACAGATATGAGGGAACAGTCAGCAGATAAACACAGTCACAAACTACTTTATATTAAAGAAGGCATATAATATAATTTTTTTCTGCTGATTGCGTGATAGATTCACATATTTTATTGACTCTGCCACCAATTCCTGAATACATCAACCATAAAAATTTCAATGTCTTTTTTGCTTTGTTTGCTTATAGTGGATTAATTTATCATCATGGGTTTCCTCAACAAAAATCAGTTACACAACTTCTCAATTACAAGTTTTAATTAAGTGATGTACATGCAATTTCTTTGAAAATGCAGACTTTTTGATTCACAAGTTGGTAGTACCTTCAGGATGATTATCCTGTTTCAGCGAAGGCAAACTCGACATTCTCGCATTTCTCCATTATGGTTCCCAGTGAATCTGTCATGTCAGAGAGAAGCAACTTTAATTATCCGCAAAGACTAAATATAACATCTTCAAAAAGTAGTATTTTATTATGGTCAGGGACTGCAAAATAACCAAAGATTTAAAGCTGATTTATTAAAGTTCTGTATCGCAAAAGATAATCCATCACATTACAGTTAATTTTAAATTAGTCATGAAAAACACCATCATTGGACCAGATACAGTGCTGCAAGAGCTTTGAAGACACTCTGAGTCCTACGTCAAATTTTCCATAATCGGATTTCGGAAAAATTGTCGGCTGCTGGCTGATGACAATAGTAGGGGGCCACCTATAAGTGAAAGACAGACAAGAATAATTACAAGGATGCATGATATCTCCACATGCCCTCTTCATATGTGTTGCTATGTCCTTAAATTTAACGCACACATGAACATTGCACCATGATACGAAGATAACAAGTTGGTGGCATGTAGCCCTGCTACCATTATGAAGATTGGCTGAGAGAGTTTGGAGATACCATGGATTCATGCATCCTTGTAATTCTTGCCTGCCTTGCCTGTCCTTTATTTGTCTGCTGATTTGGCTAATGGCAATGTGTGTATTTCAGCCTAGCTTCGATTATCTTCGTGCTGTGGCGCCACTGTTTGTCGCACACATCATCGCCTGGATGCAATGTGTAGTTTTCATTGTGACGGAAATTATGTATGCACCCAGAATCAGGGTGCATACATAATTAGCAAATTATGATGTCAACCGGGCGTTTGGCTAATTCATAACATAAGAGTGAACTTCCTCAGTTTATACGATGCAATTCGAATTAACTTTAAACTTTTATTATATTGACACAACTGTCTGACTGAAAAGTTAAATCAGGCAGTGGGTAAAAACGAGACCACACCTCTGCGGCCAGACCTTCTTCTCGGCAAATTCAGGATGGCGAGCGAGAGTCAGATAAGCGAGACTAATTTCAGCCAAAAATATTTTAGAAGTCACTTCCAGGTGAGTGATAATACATGTTAAATGGTGCCTGCATGTGCTAGATAGGTCATTTTAAAACTGTTAGCACTAAAATTCGTAACAGACACACGCATGAAAGAATAAGAGTGTAGCAGAATGATGACATAAATGTTCAATTAATATGTTGCTATATTTCCAATCCTTACTAAATGTAGATTTCCTGGCTCTACACTGAAGAGTTATTACCAAACTTTGTCAGTGTCAAATGTTTGCTAATTTGTTTGTTAGAGAGAAAACAACAATTAAATAAAAACTATAGGAATTATTGCAAGAATTACCACATACCCTTAGCAAGTTAAAAATGTAAGGTGACCCATTATATTAACTGATCATCACAAATCAGACATCTTATTTGGTACGGAATCACACTTAAACAACTCAATATACACTTCCGAAATAACTCCACCAGGATTTTCAACATACAGGAAAGACAGGGGTCACTCTAGTAGAGGCAGAGTCTTCATCATGATAAAAGACGACCTCATCACATCAGCATGTAACATCGTTACTACCAATGCTGAATTGACATGGGTAGCACCCCACATCCAAGGACGTAAGCCTCTGATAATAGGATCTTTCTACAGGCCATCAAACTCAGCCCCGTCCAACCTAGAACAGCTAGCCACCTCTCTAAGGAATACACAGGCAAAGTTCAAGAATGCCATCCTGCTTATTGCAGGAAACTTCAATTTAGCTGACATAGACTGGGAGTCAACTGCATCGTCAAACCATACACTACATAGTCTTCAAAGCGCACCCTCCTATTAGGTATCTGTAATGAGTTCTTCCTGGACCAAATGGTCAAGGAACCTACACGGATTCAAGATGCCACTAAAAACATCCTCGACTTAGTCCTTACAATTCATCCAAATTTTGTTGCTCATTGCAAAGTTGTTGCTGGCATAAGCAACCACGAGGTCATCTCCTTCTCCATTAACTCCAAACCAAACCTAAATAAAAGATACCAAGGAAGGTATTTCTATTTGACAAAGCGGACATACCCAGCATGAAATCTGACATGATACATTTCCAACACTCTTTCTTCAACTGTGACCTACTTTCCCACTGTCCAGGAAAACTGGCACATTCTCAACTCGGAAATGAAGGCCCTCATAAATAAACACATTCCAACCAAGATGACTTGCTCCAAACACATAAATCCCTGGACCACTAATGAAATAAGAAGAATGTGCAAAAAGAAACAAAGATTGTATAACAAAGAATGTATAACAAAGATTGTATAACAAAGATTGTATAACAAAGCACAAGCATCAGACAATAAATATGTTTTGGTAATGTATGTGCACAAGCATGTGTCACCAACACTTCAGGGATAACAAACTCTTCCACAAAACGTGGGTTGCTCTAAAAAGAAGTTAGTTTTGTTGGCTTTTAAGAGTCGTTGTTTTTCTCGTTTTAACGTCGGCTTAGCGGCATGAATGCCACATTGCTGCTCCTCTAATGCTTCTCACGTATATTTTATTTATTTCACTGACGGTTTTTCCCTCTGCATGTAACCAAGGTGCTGTCGCAAACTTGTCTGCCTTATGCCATCATGGTATTATTAATTATATTAATGCTAAGTTGTTTTTCCAACCAAAGTTCTATTTCTCCCAGGTAGTCTTAAGCGGCGCACAAATAAGTGGCCGATCACAAGTAGTTTTGCCATAGCTGCTAGAATATGTCATATAACGTGTCTTCTATAGCCCGCTTATATGCGGACAAAAGTGCCTAACTTGTTCCTAATTGGCTAACAGAATTTTCTAACAAACAACTGATTGGCCTACCTACTCTCACATGGTATTATTCCAACTCTGCACCATGCAAAAGGGGGCAGTCGTGATAAACATTATAAGTAGATGATATTCAAAGATATTGCATTGCGTTTGTGTCACACAATTTATAATGTAACATACGTTCTTAGGCTAAAAAATATGAAAACTACGCCTATAAATATAAGTTTGACTTAAATAACGGTACTATTCCAACTCTGCACCATGCAAGAAGGGGCAAAGTCAGAATAAGCATTATAAGTAGACGATATTCAAAGATGTTGCGTCAAACAGTCAGCAACAGTCTGACAGAACATACATTTACTGGTTGGTGTGGTTTTTGCTTTATGATAGGCATGTCAGTGGTTTTTTCTTCTTTTTTTACCCCACATGTGTAGTATCATTTTAAAGGCCACTCTTTCAGAAGTTCAGAAATGCAATCATTTGGACTCTAACTTAATTATGGGAAGATATTAATATTTAAAGGTCGCCACCATCAAGAAAAATGTCTGCCGATTTAAAGCCAATTTCAAAAATGCACAATTTTAACAACATTTGTTATTAGATATCCTGCAAATGTAGTATCATTGTAAAGGTCACTCTTTAAAAAGTTCAGAAATGCAAACAAGTTGACTCTAGCTTAATTATTTGGATACATATTAATATTTAAATGTTGCTACAGTCATGAAAAGTGTCTTTATCCTGCAGGTGTAGTGTCATTGTAAAGGCCACTATTTAAGAAGTTTAGAAATGCAAACATTTTGACTCTTGATTAATACTAATACTAAGATATTAATATTGCAACCATCAAGAAAAGTATCTGCCAATTTTATGCCTATTTCCAAAATTTAAGAATTGATTTTTAATTACTAAAGATATTTCAAGTGTAGTATCAATGTAAAGGCCACTCTATGTGAAGTTCAGAAATGTAAAACTGTTGACTCTAGCACAATTATGTGGGGATAATTTTATATTTTAAGACAGCCACCATAACAATTCCAAAACACATAACTTTCACTGAACAGATAATAATAGATAATTTATTTTGTATGCCCTTGTTTTATATTTAGCTGCAACTGGCATCTTGAAAGGTATTTGTCTAAGAGCACTTTATTAATTACTGTGCTTTATAAAGGATTTTAACCTGTTCTTGCATTGCTGCAGTCGAAACTGAAATGCTCTTCTCGTTGGGCTTGTTACTCCAGCCTTGTTACTACAGCCTTGTTACTCCAGCCTGGTGTTGCTGACTTTCAAGCCAAGCCACTGTTTCTAATTCACCTTCTAACATGAGTTTTACCAAAACCATTCCATTGGTGATATTTGTGACACTGACACATAAATTATCAACTTGAACATCGAACATGTATCTACTGCATCAGTGAAATATATATGAAATGTCTACACGAAATGTCTACACAAATTTGAAATGCCTGTACAAACACATTTAGGTTGTGGTACACATGTGAGGTGTGATAACCCAAATGTGTAGTTGGCTGTGATGTCTGTGTTGTGAAACTATCTACAAAGCAAAACACATAACATATGCACAACTACCACCTTTACTACAACGCGGATAACAAGTTTTGGAGTTAAGCTTAAAGTACATTTGTATGTGATTGTAAGTCTAACTACGTACAAATTCTTGCGTACTTGCCTGTATAATTGCTACTTGAGCCTTTTCCTAAAGTACTTTATTTCTTTAAAAAAAATTTGGGAAGCGCATATGCCTGATTTTACAACACAATTATTTTTCATAAACTTATTTTTTTAATGAAATGGTGTCAAGGAAATATAAATAAATAAAATATTTTTTTAATGAAATGATGTCAAGGAAATATAAATAAATAAAAATTATAACTGACTACATTATGTGTTGCAAATGGCAGTCTATGTAAAGTGTATTCCGCACTAAAGGACTAGGAATGCATAGCAAAAGATGCCGCTTTGTGTGGGGTTTGTACGGGTGGTTTCTGGGCCCCACATTTATTACGCTTAGCTAGTTAATTTTTGGCAATCCCCATCGACAGATATGTTCAACTCTTTGTTACTAAAATAGGGGAATTGCTTTTTATATCTAGTTAGGTCGTCGGCAATGCCCATTGTCATGCATATCACTGTTTTACTATATGTTATTAAAGGGCATTGCCATTTTACCAACCATATTTGTTTTGTTTTCTCTTGCTACATAAACTTAGCAATGCGCAGCAGGCCCCACCAATACACACCTAATCCAACAACGGCACTTTATGACATACGGTACAGTGAGTAAAATATTTTTTATGAAATGATGTCAAGGAAATATAAATAAATAAAAAAAAATCATTACTGACTACATTATGTGTTGCAAATGCAGTCTATGTAAAGTGTATTCCACACTAAAGGAGTACGTATGCATAGCAAAAGATGCTTTAGAAATCACTTCCGGGTGAGCGATAATACAAGGTAAATATGCCCGTGAGTGGCTAGATCATTTTAAGATTGCTGGCGCTAAAATGCGCAAGCAGACACGAGCATGCATCATCTATCTCGCATACAAATCTTGTTTAAATCAGCGCATCTTACCGTCTCAATGAGGTCAAGATGTGAGGTGCCCCACTAGTACTACACTAGCATAAACTCGGCAGCGGCAACGCGTGTTTACAGAAGTCTTCTCTTTTTTAAAGCGACCGTTGCAAAAACTACTCAAATAATTTCTTAAAAGGTACCAGTGGATGAAAGACTAGTTCATTATCTTTTAAATAATGTATACATGTTGGCAATTTCAATAGTTTTTTAATGGTAAAAATGGCATTAAAAGTTACCGACTTAACATTGGTGCCGATACGAAACGGAAACAATTAAGCGGATTCGCTTTCAAGACGTACCTATTTATGACATGTAATATGCCATTTTCCAAAAAATCTGAAGACACTTTTGCGCATTGGATCAATATTCGAAACAACTACCAGTTATTTTATCTATTGAATACAAACAATTAAGTTGTTAGAAATGTCCGCTTGAGTAAACGACTCGCCAATATTCAATAACATCGCATACCTGTCAAAACCGTGCCCTGACTACTCGGCCCCACTGACCTATATATTATATATTATTTATTATTATATAGATCAGTGCTCGGCCCACGTGACAAAACAGGTGTGACTAGGAGAGGCTACAGATCAGAACGGCGACAAGTCGAAACGGCGACAGATCCAAAACGGCGACAAGCCAACACGTACGGCGACAAACCAAAACGGCGACAAATATTGTCAAAACGGCAACAAAAACGGCGACAACGGAACGGCAACAAACCAGATAAATGACGATAATAATTGTGCACAACGGTTAATGAATTGCATAGATATTATGATATTTTATTAATATTATATGTTGGGGTATTACTATTGGAAATAAAAATGTAATCATGACATCATACCCTAACTATATCAGTATTGTCTTTGAACGCAACGAAGCCATCTGCGCATAGGCTCTTTGATATCGTTTTTCATAAAATATAAGCCCGGGTCGCGGTTGCGAATGTGCAGCAATGTTTGTTTTCACACCTGCCCATTGTACGAGGCGATGCGTTGGACATCAGCACGTTTGCGCAAAGCGTAATGCGCTGAAGTTTTGTAAACTTCATTCTAGGACTTGTTGTTTGTGTGTGTTATGGTGATAATAAATATTCAACATGCAGGAATCGTAACGTACATTATTTGTGCTTTTAATTATATTTTTGACTAATGATCGACAGAACAAAAAGCCGGCTACACTCGAAATGGAGACAGATGCCATATCTATACACGATTGTTATTTATTTGTGTAACTTATAACATAATTTAATTTGGGTTCCATTTAATTTAACCAAGTGTACGTCACATCAGGGGTTATCCACATCGGGTATATGCACCATTATTATTTATTTATTTTTGCATGAGTACGTGACGCTTATACATGATGATTTGTGTCGCCGTTTTGGTTTGTCGCCGTTCTGACAATTACCCTGCCATACACATGACGGCAATATCTGTCGCCGTTTTGACCAATGTGTCGCCGTTTTGACTCGACTTGTCGCCGTTTTGAACAAGGATGTCGCCGTTTTGGATTTGTCGCCGTTATGACCAGTACCCCTAGAAGCCAGGTGTGGGGGTCACCGCTTGTCGCACACATCGTCTCTCGTTTCGAGGCTATAGGGGTCATGCCTCAGTTAGACTTCCTGGTGTGTTGCACACGAATGTAGGGGTTTAACTTTGGATACAGGAAGTTTTAAAAAATCATACGATCTGACATAAGTGCACTTGAGCAGGGACATTGCCAGGTTTTTGGGGGCCACTACTAGACACGTGTGCGTCGTAATTTGTGCCAAATTTGAGGGGTATCGCACATGCAGGCATATTACACGAGTTAAAAATGTATAATTTTGACAAAACTCGACCTGCATGTCAGTGGGATGACAGCGGCTGGTGCAAACGTTTATAATTTTTATGGTCACATTTTCTTATAACCATTGTAAGTGGCGGTTTGTCGGCGGTGTCGTCGTGATAGCTCAACTTGACAAGGCCATTTTTTTATTTAACGCTCGCTAGTGCGCGGTACAATCTGCAAGAATGACTGTGCAAAATCAATAATACATTACAGTCATGTTGCAGTAGGCCGAGCCTTAAATGTCTCAACGGTACAATATGTAAGATTAACAATTACGATTTCCACCAAAACAAGACATAATTTGGCCTTTCACCAGAATTCAGGAGGTCTCACTAGTTCACACAGATGGCGCTGCCGGGGAACCAAGCCAACTCCACCAGAGGGAGCCAAACATATGGAAACATGCTGCCCAACAGAAATAATATAATAAAATTATTCTGTCTGTAACACCGGCCCCTTAAATAAACCAAAGGGCATTTAACACAAAATATAAAATAGGACGGAATGTTAACTAAGAGAGTAACACCTGTATATAGTTTTGCCACAAGACATCTTAATGTCAACCGTTGTGACTCCACACCGACATCGTTCAGCCCCTGGTAACACTCCAGTGGGCATATCTTACTAATTGGACGCCTGACAGATGTCGTGCGCTGGTCTTGACTTGGACTGACCGGACAAGTCCATCATCGCTCGGGAAGACCTGTTCTACCGACCCATTTGCCACATGTTTCGTGGGTTGTCTTCATTTAGCAACACAATGCCCTCCACTTGCATGGACGTTTAGTTGTTGTTGAGTCCACTTCTGTCGTTGTTGTAGGGATATTCATTTGTCCATCTCCACCAGAAGATGTCTGCTAGGTACTGAAACTGCCGCCATCTCCTCCTGCAGTACGTGTCTTGCTTCACAAACTCGCCAGGTGGAAATGATGGCTCTGCTCTAAGCAAGAGAAGATGATTTAGCGTCAGTGTTTCCGGGTCCTTGTGGTCAAGTGAGACTGTTGTCAGTGGTCGGTTGTTGACAATCGCTTCTGCCATGAATGTGGCCAAGCTATCATCTTCCTAGATCTGCTCTCGAATCAACGCGTTGAGCACCCTTCGAATCGTCCTGATCATGCACTCCCACACGCCTCCAATGTGCGACGCTGTCGGTGTGTTGAAATTCCAATACATTTCCCATTGAACCATGCATTTCTGGATTTGGTCCTTGTTCCCCTCTTTGGTAGCTTCACGAAGCTCACGTTCTCCGCCAACGAGGTTTGTACCATTGTCTGACCACATTTCTTTTGTATTGTCCCCTTTTGCTAATGAACCTTTGGAAGGCGTTTACGAACGAGCCAGTGTCGAGCGAGTGTGCAACCTCAATGTGCATTGCTCGAACGGCCAAACACGTGAAGACGCAGCCGTAGCGCTTAACGGTGTTGCGTCCCCGTTTGACGAGGAATGGTCCAAAGTAGTCAACGCCTGTGTAGGTGAAGGACGGTTCACCTTCTGTCACTCTACAACTCGGGAGGTCCGCCGTCTTTTGCACACATGGCTTCGCGTGTCTCTTCTTGCACATGAAGCAGTCTCTCAATATGCTTCGAATCGTAGATCTGCCACCCATGATGGCTTCTACGGCAGGGTGATTTTTTGTAGGATGATAGGATGCTTAGCTTCAACTGATCCTCCCGCGTTTCTCAAGCGTCCACTTACACGGAGTACTCCGTCTTCAGACATCACGGGATCGAGACGACGTATCGCGCTTGTCCTGTTGACCTGTTGTCGTTTGGCTCCTGTGTCATCCATTTTCATCTGCAGGGTATCGAATTCTTCCTTGAATGACTGCCTCTGAACGTGTTTCACTACCTACTTAAATTTCTGCACTTTGCATCTCATCAACCGATATTCCTTCCTTTGTCTATCGGGTTTCTTCTCCTTTGATTCTTGCAAGTAGCACCGACTTCACTCTTATTAATCAGGCAATGCTCCTTCAGCCGGTACCATGAAGAATACTTGAGTATGAGTCTGTCTAGGAAGGCTGTACCTTCGTCAGTCTGAGTTGTGTAGGCCCTCGGCTTCTTCACCTCAGGGTCTTCATCTGTTGTGCCTCTGGCGCACGGGCCATTTGCTATCTTCTTCAGCTAAGAAACTTGGTCCGCATATCCATCTCTGACTTGTCAACAATTCTTCATCAGTGAGCCCACGTGACAGGTCGTCTGCCGGGTTCAATGCCGAGCGAACGTGTCGCCATTTGCAGGTTTAGATCCGTCTTGTATGACAGACGGACGATTGGCAACGAAGGTCTGGAACCGTCTGTCCTCATTCTTGATGTAGTTTATGACTATCATGCTGTCGGTCCAGAAGACTGTGTCTTCTAACTCTAAGTCGAGCTCTCTGCGCAGCATCTTGTCCAGATTAACCAACAAGGCTGCAGCCGACAACTCGAGCCTCGGAATTGTCATCGTTCTGATGGGGCCAGCCTCGACTTTGCCACGAGCAAGGTACATGGCATTCTTCCTTCAACGTCAACGGTGCGCATGTAACTGATAGCACCATATGCGATATCTGACGCGTCGCTGAATGGATCTGGTATTGCTGTGTGATTTGATACATTTGTTCACCCATTCCATACACCAGTGCAGCCACCTTTGTCGTAAATTCTCAGGAATCTCGTCGTCCCAACTGGTCTTCAGTCTCGCTATGTTTTGCATTACTTTCTTCAGTGTGTACGATGCCGCAAAGCCTAGTGGGTCATAGACTGAGCCAACGACACTGAGCATCCCTCTCCTGGTGAAGGGCTTATCCTTTAGGGATATGTTGTATCCGATTTGGTCTCTCTCCACATCCCGGATCAGATCTGCAACTTGTCTACGATGTTGAAGGACGGTAGTCTAAAATGATGGCAAAGCGCAGGATAATTGTCAGTGGAGTACTGTATTTTGGATTTGTAAAATATATACTTAATGAATTTCTATTGAACTCGTTCGATTTTATCGATAGAAGTACGTTGCCACGGATTCCAAATAACACTGCAGTACTCCAACTGGCTTCTGACTAGAGATATATACAAGGATCGCAAAGCATGTAGGGAAGGTTGAGACCCCTGATCATAGGGGAGCTTTGAGCCACTCTCTGTAACTTTCTTAATAACGATCAGTCGCTCCATCTGACGAGTTCTATAGATGCACGTCATGCTACCTACGACGTCACGGCTTTTTGACTAATGGCGCGCAAAATCACGATGGTATGTGTTTTACGTATACAATATTTTGAGTAAATCTAGCGTGTTTTGTTGTTTTCGTTCTACATCTACTATACGCAGTGCAATGTTATCATTACTAACATATTGTCAATAATGGATAATAGATCCGATGAGCCGGTTCATGGGTCCCCGTATTGTCTATTGACTGGCGCAACATTCTCCCATATTTGTTTGTGTTCAATATGGCATTCTGAAATTGTCTGAGTATTTATCAATTTGGGTTAGTATTTACCCTGGGGCCAGAATGGGAGCGGTCGTTATGTATCACGCTTAACTGTAAAATATTATTATTGGCAAACCTACGTGCAGAGGAAATTAAACTATTCGTTGCACTAAACCTACTCCGGATTACTTTATCACCCCTACCCTGGTGAATTATTTGAAGTCATTTTTTATTATGGTTAACAATTAGTCATGGATAGAGTACTCTGAAGATTTATTTGTGTCAGTGCTTACAGGTCACCGGCTTAACTACAGTCAGGCGGCATCGGTCAGCAACGAAGAGGGGTGTTCCATGAAGAAAAGTTGAAGGACGCCGTTCACGAAGTAATTGAAAATCAACGGTCCACTAGAAGCGTGGCGAAGGATTTTGGTGAAAACCGATGTACACTTGGTCGTTATGTGAAAGACGCCACGAGGAGTGTAGATACTGAAGACCGATGTACACTTGGTCGTTATGTGAAAGACGCCACGAGGAGTGTAGATACTGAAGACCGATGTACACTTGGTCGTTATGTGAAAGACGTCACGAGGAGTGTAGATACTGAAGACCGATGTACACTTGGTCGTTATGTGAAAGACGCCACGAGGAGTGTAGATACTGAAGACCGATGTACATTTGGTCGTTATGTGACAGACGCCACGGGGAGTGTAGATACTGAAGACCGATGTACACTTGGTCGTTATGTGAAACACGCCACGAGGAGTGTAGATACTGAAGACCGATGTACACTTGGTCGTTATGTGAAAGACGCCACGGGGAGTGTAGATACTGAAGACCGATGTACACTTGGTCGTTATGTGAAAGACGCCACGGGGAGTGTAGATACTGAAGACCGATGATATAAGAAGTCGTTTGTTACTAAACAGGTAAGTTTAGGTATAAATTATATATTTAGAGTGAACAAATGTTGTGTTTGGATATTTATATAACCCTACGTACGTAGGGCCAACATGTGTGCGTACATGTGTACGTACATGTGTACTCACTTACGCACGTATGTCTCTTCGTCTATACTTTGATTTAATGTTCTGCATGTCTACTGCTTCCAGGTGTTTACCGATGCCGAGGAGGAAGCCTTGTCGACGTACCTGATCACACCATCGAAAATGTTTCATTGTCTAACTCGGTGTGCTACTAGACGACTAGCGACTAGCGACGAGTACGCTGAGCGAAATGGAAAGACATCTTCATGGCCTGCCAATAAAATGGTGGGAGTTGATTGGTTGCATGGTTTCATTAAGCGCAGAAACGAACTCTGTTTGCGGATGCCAGAGGCAACTAGTTTGTCGCGTGCTACTAGCTTCAACGTAACAAATGTGTTTCAGTTCTTTGATAATTTTTAAACCGTTATCGTTATCGATAGCATCGGTAAACACCTGGAAGCAGTAAACGTGCAGAACATTAAATAAATGGATAGACGAAGAGACATGCGTGCATAAGTACGTACACATGTACGTACATATGTACGTACACATATACGTTCACATGCATGCTGGCCCTACGTAGCTTGCAATACTTTCCTAAAGCCTTTGTCCACAGGGGTTTTGTCCGATGCATGGGACTTTTATCTGAATTCAGAATATTCTGCCTACTTGTCCAATACATCTGAAGTTTTGCCCCATATCACCATGCAGATTATTTTAATCCTCTTAATGGGATATGGTGTTGTCCATTACAAGTTGTGCTTACACATTACTGCTGTTACTGGCTACGTATTCACCAATCAAGTTGTGATATCCCAGTTTATCCGTCGTGGCTCATCGGTTAGAACGCTGGACTGTCAATCAAGAGATCCTGCAAGACCACCCACTTCCATTTCTACGCTTAGATCGTTTCGTTCACCCCACATTGCCTATGTCTTTTGGAGGAGACACTAAAGGTTCTAGGTTCCCTCTACCTGGTGTCTATGCAAGATCCCACACACGGGGTAAATGTGTAACCTAGCTAACTCTAGAGATGGAAAACTCTGAAAAAATAAACCACCCCTTTGTTTGGGGCTGTTCACAGTTGCATATTCGTACAAAGCGTATAAATTCGTACTTTAAATGTCGATAATTTTTCAGATTGAAAAAACACTGATGTAAAAATGTCGCATGGTGAACGGTTACCCAATTTAAAACAATAGTAGCGTTCCATAACAGTTCACTGTGCAACGCTGAATGATGCAAAAGTGGTCATAGTTTGGATGCGACCGACATTTATTTCAATTAGTACCGGGGCCTTGACCTCCTCCCCCTTTAGTACGCTTTGTACAAATAGGTAAATGTCAACACTTGTGAACGACTCCTTAGCCCTAGTGAGGTATGTTTGTAGTATAACCTCATAAGTCACTTTTGTTGCAGCTTCACACGCCTGACTTGGGAGGTGACTCGACCACGACAGACTTCATGGACAAACTCATGTCTAACCTTGACATCAGGCAGACATTTTAATATGTAACACACATTCCAACGTCACCGCAAGGCACTTCTTGTCATACGCTATATTCTGTGTTGCTGCATGTTTAATTTATTTTAGTTTAACAGTAGCTTAAATTTGCTTAGCTAAATTGAAACTTACGTACTTGCTATAGATTTGTCGTCAATAGTCAGACACATTTGTACTAAACAAATGTAGATGGATTCTTATTTATTCCACTAGTCAATAATTATAGAAGTATCCTTTTTGTTTAGCTAGTGCTATTGTATCAACTTGATGGAAAATGATTGTTTGAAAAGTTGTTTTCGAGGAAATGAATGTTCGTTTTGACATTTACACCAGGAGTGGATGAAAAGTTTTCGGAAGTAACCATACAGCTTTGCAGTATTGCCAGATGCACTAGTAATTTCCCATTGAATTGAATGTAATAATGTAGCATCTTGAGGTACCGAGGTTTTTATGCGATAGTCTTACATCATATGGTTAATATCAGTACCTCTACATATATTGTACACTCCCAACAAAACAAAATGTAAAAATTGAGGCTGTAAAATTGTGTCTTCAACAATTTATCAAAATATGTATCTCAAAAGTGGCAACTGTTAGTTGCCATATTTTCTGGGGGAAATGCAATTAAAAGTTGCTTTCAACAAAGGTAGTATTGGATACAACAGAATCACTTTGACACAGGTAAAATCAATATATCTTGTACGAGATACGTTTAATTAGTAACTTCAATGAGTCATTACGTGTCTATGTCGTGCGTTTTATTATTATTTTTGCATGTACATCTTATTTATTTAATATTTACTTACACAGAAAGTGTTGTCTACTAATGTTGTTTTTTCATGTAATAAAATTATATGTAATCTACATGTTGTGTATATCTTCGTGTGAAAATGCCCAGTTATTTAACTTGATAAAATGTCACACCATTAAATTATGAGGTAACTGAACATTGAACATCAACGATAAATACAGTGGCATGACCGCTAAATTACAGTGAGTTGTCAATTTAAATAAAAGCCCTGTTGGTCCATTCATAAATATAGATGTAAAATACTCGTGCAATAAACTGGTTGTTTTCTTCTCCATTACTGAACCCGTTTCACTGCCGTCTCCACTCCCTTTCCCCATTCCTTGTTCTCCCCTCCCATTCCCGCTAAATCTCCCTTCGGGCAGTCTCCCATCTCAGTCTCAGTCATCCTCTTCCATACGTTACAAATTATCGATTTGGTTTCTTTGTCCACTAACCTATTTGTTGGTTTACATGGCAGTCACGTTAAACGGAAAATCTTGTTCAACTTCCTCTTCAACTGAATTAGCCCATCACGAATCAGGTTCATTGATGTTTAGATCTGTAGCGTGTGAATAGCTTAAGTAATGCGAACAGAAAGTTTAACAAGTGTGTACTTTTGTTAAAATCATCGAAATATTTGATTTTTCTTTAGATCGGGTAAATTGCAAAAGTCTGAATAGCTTTATGCTATACTGGTATATAATTATAATATACAGAACAGGACTTCTTTAGCCCTTTTTCGCAAATTTTGTACCGAATCCAGTAAAAATTAATTTAATAGTTTGTTCAATGACTTAACCAAAACTAAATAAAATGTTTTTACAAACGAGCTAGCATGTCGTAGTGGATACTAGAGCTGACATGTCGTAGTGGATACTAGAGCTACCATGGCATAGTGGATAGTACTAATACTAGAGCTAGCATGTAATAGTGGATACTAGAGCCAACATGTCGTACTGGATACTAGAGATAGCATGGCATAGTGGATACTAAAGCTAGCATGTCGTAGTGGATACTAGAGCTATCATGGCATAGTGGACAGATACTAGAGCTAGCATGGCATAGTGGATAGATACTAGAGCTAGCATGGCATAGTGGATAGATACTAGAGCTAGGATGTTGTAGTGGATACTAGAGCTAGCATGTCGCAGTGGATACAAAATAAGCCTGAAACGAGATGAGTAAAAAATGTAATTCCCTAATTAAGGAACTTTAAATTTATGGGCAATAATGTCCCATTGATAAATGAAAAATAACTGCACTTGTAAAACATGCACAAAAAAGACATCTTTATTTCACACACAGCTCCTCCAGATGACGTCATGTTTACAATACTATTCTTTTCCTTATCAAGCTGGACCTAAAAGGGCCATTAAACAATGGTCAACATTTACCTAACTGTACACAGCGAATTAAAGGGGAGGAGGGGCAGGGCCTGCGCACTAGTTTTTAAATGTTGGTCGCGTGTGAAATATGGCCACCATTGAGTCATGTAGTGAACTGTTACTGGAACTACTGTTGTGTTTTAAATTGTTTAACTGTTCATGGTGCAGTGCTGTAACGCAGTCCGACATCTTGGAAATTCACAACTTCATGAAAAGCAATTATCAATATGACATCAATTATCAAAACACAAAGCTTTAACATAATTATTTTTAAAGTCCTAATTCGGTGAGGGAGACGGCGGTACGAAGATTAGTACGCTTTGTACGGTTAGGTAAATGTCGACATTTGTGAATGGCCCCTAAATCTTGTGTACTTGTAGTGCGGAGTGCACATGTAAATAGTGCACATTCACGATTAATCCGCACACTGTTCACTAACCGCACAATAGCCACACCCGAAATAGTCCACCATATAAATACGACTCACTGACGCAGACAGACAGACTGAATACTGGACCGCCGTCCGCACGCCTACACAAGGAAGCGCCGTCACAGTCCAGAAGTCTCACCCCAACTGTGCTGCCAGCTATTAGTAAGTACAAAAGCACAATATACAAATAAAAATAATTGCATGTCTGTGCATGTGTGCATGCGTGCTCGTGTACATAATTTCAATATGTTACACTGTATGGTGGTCACATAACTAATTGCCGTCTTCCTGTGCACACTCATCATCCAACAAATCTGAAACGAGAAAATTATTGTATTTATTTTATATTCAACTGGAATATTTGGTGTTCTAAGTAACAGAGTTGTCGTCAGTCAGGTATAACTTGGACACTGTTCTATGCAGCACTGTCTGTACATGTCTCATTATTAAAACACTGCTACATCCTGTCACAATATTACAATACTCAACCATTTCTTCTTACAAAATTTCACTGACGAGTCCAGTAATTTCAAATTCTTAATATTTTATATAGATACACGAACATGAATGCCACAAGGGACGCCACAGAGGGGTGGAGTAATCGTTCTCAGTATTTGTAATAGTGTATAACGGTTGAAATTTGTTTATAATAATATTGAATTACACTGCCAAAGTAATCGTAATCACGATGACAATCACAATGCTAACCTGTGTTGGGATCCATGGTGACAAATCCACTGGACTGCATACTGGGATGCTGGAAACAGAAGAAACAGTGGTTTGCAGCTGACAGAAACAATTATGTGTCACACAATATAACTAGTGATGTGTTGCTGAAACAAATTAATATTAGAGGGTTCCTCCTCCACTCTCAATAATTATATTTGCTCTGTCAACTTTTAAAATTATTTACCCAGCAGTTGACAAAATGTGTTTAACAATTTTCTTATGAATTTTACACAAATGCATGGTGAGTTAACTTTCATTAAAATTACACATGCTCAGATGTTATAAACTACATTTGAAGTCTGCTTTGAAACACTGTTCACAAGTAAGCCTATATAAAACAAATTAGTTTGTAAAAGATGTGTTTATTTGACAAGTGGGGAATTCCATCTCAGATCAACCATGGCATGTTGCACTCATATTTTTTAATTCAAACAAACATTTTACCAATTAATTCACACATCAATATAAGGATACATGTAAAAACATAGGGCTGTAGTTCGAATAGTTTCTGAGTTATGACCATTTAAAAAAAATTATTTTGTCATTGCCACTTTTCGGAAAAAAAAATTCTACTTAAGATGTCAATAACTTAAACATTATTTGTGCTAGAACTCTGAGATTTGGCCTGTTTATTCTCTTTTATGTGTAGATAATAACAGACATGCTATAGTTCTGAGATTTGGCCTGTTTATTCTCCATTAACAGACATACTATAATTCTGAGATTTGGCCTGTTTATTCTCCATTATATGTAAATACTAACAGACATACTATAGTTCCACATCTGTATATTAATTCTCTCATAATCTGCCATTTGAAGTTGTGTGTTTTTATGTGTGATACTGAGCCAACAAGTGCTTTTAGACCCATATTTCAACAATAAAACATGTTAGAACACAAATTAATCTTATTTTGATCAAACCAACACACACACACCAACATATCTAGGTATATGAAAAGCTTGAAGTTTCTACCTTGATTAGTTTATGAGATGCTGATCTCCAAAGTTGGTACATAGTGAAAGTGGTCTATATTTAGCAACCAAAATTGCTATGTGGCCATGGAGCTAAAATTCCAATTTGTTATACAAAAGGCAGGTAGAGAAAGGCAGTGTTAGTTGAGCCATTTTTCATTCTTTTTGATATGTAGGAAACAATCATATTCATTAAAAAAATGGTGCACTTGCTTAAACTATGATTATTAGTAGATCATTTTATACCAAAATAATATATCCAGCGTGCATAGATAATTATGTGTAGCTGATTCAAATAGGGTTGGTAAGCTGGCTGAACTAACACTTGGTGTGGGGTAAGTTGAGCCACAGTGTAGTGTAAGTTGGGTAAATGCTTTATTTGTATAATTTACATAGGCTTTGTACTAAAATTTCATAACAACTCAGTCCAGTCAACACATTTACCCAGTGATTACAACACGTCTCTGACAAGTCAACACAATTAATAAGTTGGCACACTTAATCAATAAAGACTCATAGTCATAGACCAATTGCATCAAGTGTAACTAACTGCTAATATGTTCGTTTGCTTTTGCTATACAATGTCTCAATTTGCTCGAGAAAATTAATTCCTTGATGTATTTTGGGGTAAAGAACACTTGTCTTAATTTTTTAATTGCTGCTCAACTAACCCTCCCTTGAACCTCGGGTGGCTCAACTAGCCACGTTTCGAAAATAGAGCTTTTTTTACTTAACTTCTCATTAATGCATGAAGTGACGTAAATAATCTTCTTCCCGGTGCATAGTTAAACTAAGTGCAAAGACAATAACAGACAATAAAGTCAAGAAACATGCTTTGCTAATTTACTCACAAGCAGATATTAATCACACAAAATTTCGAAAAATATACTTTTAACTCACATTATCTGACAGTTGTGACAAATGGCACTTATTGTATGTCAATTGTGTTCTATTAACACGTTCAATTACTGGGTGGTACCATGTAACTGTCGCTGCTGTAGTTTCCTGGGAAACATGGGTGGCTCAACTAAACCAGTGGTTCGAATAACACTACATTCCCCTACAATGCCTGTGTAATGCACTATATTTGGATATATAAACCTGTGGATTAATTGATAAAATTTCGGTTCAATTCAAAAATAAGACCACAAGGTTTTCTTATTTGGGTTAATTTGAGATGGAATGCCCCAAGTCACAAAATGTTGGAGTGAAAACATAATTCATTTGAAATCGATATTGTCAGGAAGAATAACCAACTGTCCCTTCAGCATGAGTCTTACCATCTGTGGGTCTTTGCCTGCAAGTGCTTGTTCCTCTTCAATCCATTCATCCGACTGAGTCTTCATAACAACGTCGGACGACCCAGCGGGTACCTAAAATTAGACAAGACAGTCAGCGGAAAAATATGATATGATAATTAGAAGGGCTGATGCCTTTGGGATGCATTTCAGCTTAATGGAAAGAACAGTAAGAAGCCAGGTGATGTGGGCAGGTCACTTGGTGTGGTTGGACAAGGGCTGACTACCAAAGAGAGCAGGTGCAGTGAAACAGCAAGGCCGCAGGAAAAGGGGGAGACCATAATTATAATGGGAAGACAGTTTTAACAGGGATGGGAGATAGGTGGAGGAGGTGAAAAACTGGAGACAAAATCTACTAATAGAGAACAGTAGAAAAGGAGAACAACTAAAGCGGTGGATCAGTACAATAACTAATCAGCCTCACCCCTTTAGAGGGAACTTTGAGGATGAAAATAAATGTTCATGACCAGACAAGATAAATGGCCAATGTGTCTCAATGTGTTAATTAACAATCAAGAGAAATCAAACTGTTCTCAAACCTTCTCTATTTGGATTAAATTCACAAAATGTTGGAATGAAAACATAATAATTCATTTGAAATCAATACTGTCAGGAAGAATAACCAACTGTCCCTTCAGCATGAGTCTTACCATTTGTGGGTCTTTGCCTGCAAGTGCTTGTTCCTCTTGGTTCCCTTCAACCGACTGCGGGGGCGTCACATCAACACTGGACAGTAGCTGAGACAGAGCGGGGATCTAAAAGTAGACAAGACAGTCAGTTGAAAAATACAATATGATAATTAGAAGGGCTGATGCCTGATGAACCAAGGGAAGAGATTGCGATGCAGTTAAGCTTAATGGGAAGAATAGTACTTGTGCTTGTTCCTCTTCGTTCCGTTCATCCGACTGTGTCTTCATAACAACATCGGACGACCCAGCGGGTACCTAAAATTAGACAAGACAGTCAGTGGAAAAATACGATATGATAATTAGAAGGGCTGATGCCTTTGGGATGCATTTCAGCTTAATGGAAAGAACAGTAAGAAGCCAGGTGATGTGGGCAGGTCACTTGGTGTGGTTGGACAAGGGCTGACTACCAAAGAGAGCAGGTGCAGTGAAACAGCAAGGCCGCAGGAAAAGGGGAAGACCATAATTATAATGGGAAGACAGTTTTAACAGGGATGGGAGATAGGTGGAGGAGGTGAAAAACTGGAGACAAAATCTACTAATAGAGAACAGTAGAAAAGGAGAACAACTAAAGCGGTGGATCAGTACAATAACTAATCAGCCTCACCCCTTTAGAGGGAACTTTGAGGATGAAAATAAATGTTCATGACCAGACAAGATAAATGGCCAATGTGTCTCAATGTGTTAATTAACAATCAAGAGAAATCAAACTGTTCTCAAACCTTCTCTATTTGGATTAAATTCACAAAATGTTGGAATGAAAACATAATAATTCATTTGAAATCGATACTGTCAGGAAGAATAACCAACTGTCCCTTCAGCATGAGTCTTACCATTTGTGGGTCTTTGCCTGCAAGTGCTTGTTCCTCTTGGTTCCCTTCAACTGACTGCGGGGGCGTCACATCAACACTGGACAGTAGCTGAGACAGAGCGGGGATCTAAAAGTAGACAAGACAGTCAGTTGAAAAATACAATATGATAATTAGAAAGGCTGATGCCTGATGAACCAAGGGAAGAGATTGCGATGCAGTTAAGCTTAATGGGAAGAATAGTACTTGTGCTTGTTCCTCTTCGTTCCGTTCATCCGACTGTGTCTTCATAACAACATCGGACGATCCAGCGGGTACCTAAAATTAGACAAGACAGTCAGTGGAAAAATATGATATGATAATTAGAAGGGCTGATGCATGATGACCCGAGGGAAGAGATTGGGATGCAGTTCAGCTTCATGGGAAGAATAGTAAGAAGCCAGGTGATGTGGGCAGGTCACTTGGTGTGGTTGGACAAGGGCTGACTACCAAAGAGAGCAGGTGCAGTGAAACAGCAAGGCCGCAGGAAAAGGGGTAGACCATAATTATAATGGGAAGACTGTTTTAACAGGGATGGGAGAAGGTGGAGGTGGCTGAAAATTGGAGGGAAAAACTACTAATAGAGAACAGTTGAAAAGGAGAACAACTAAACCAGTGGGTCAGTAACTAGTCAGCCTCACAATTTTAAAGGGAACTATGAGGATGAAAATAAATGCTCATGACCAGACCAGAATTACTGTTTTCAGTAAGACGTTTTTTAACTCAATAAGTTTGATAAACAACCATTGTGTCTCAATGTGTTAATTGATATTCAAGAGAAATCAAACTGTTCTCAAACTTTCTCTATTTGGATAACATTTGTCAACAGATGGATGAAGACTCAAGTGAGTTACGGAGGATAAACACAGCTAAATAGATCAGTCTTCAGGCAATGGCCACAGTTCCAATGTTTGTTTATGTTTCCTGCTGACCCAACGCTAACAGGGAGTGAAGAGTCGGTGCAGCAACCAAGAATGCCCTAGTTCCAATGTTTGTTTATGTTTCCTGCTGACCCAACACTAACAGGGAGTGAAGAGTCGGTGCTGCAACCAAGAATGTCCTAGTTCCAATGTTTGTTTATGTTTCCTGCTGACCCAACACTAACAGGGAGTGAAGAGTCGGTGCTGCAACCAAGAATGTCCTAGTTCCAATGTTTGTTTATGTTTCCTGCTGACCCAACACTAACAGGGAGTGAAGAGTTGGTGCTGCAACCAAGAATGCCCTAGTTCCAATGTTTGTTTATGTTTCCTGCTGACCCAACACTAACAGGGAGTGAAGAGTTGGTGCTGCAACCAAGAATGTCCTAGTTCCAATGTTTGTTTATGTTTCCTGCTGACCCAACACTAACAGGGAGTGAAGAGTCGGTGCTGCAACCAAGAATGTCCTAGTTCCAATGTTTGTTTATGTTTCCTGCTGACCCAACACTAACAGGGAGTGAAGAGTGGTGCTGCAACCAAGAATGTCCTAGTTCCAATGTTTGTTTATGTTTCCTGCTGACCCAACACTAACAGGGAGTGAAGAGTCGGTGCAGCAACCAAGAATGCCCTAGTTCCAATGTTTGTTTATGTTTCCTGCTGACCCAACACTAACAGGGAGTGAAGAGTTGGTGCTGCAACCAAGAATGTCCTAGTTCCAATGTTTGTTTATGTTTCCTGCTGACCCAACACTAACAGGGAGTGAAGAGTCGGTGCTGCAACCAAGAATGTCCTAGTTCCAATGTTTGTTTATGTTTCCTGCTGACCCAACACTAACAGGGAGTGAAGAGTTGGTGCTGCTACCAAGAATGTCCTAATTCCAATGTTTGTTTATGTTTCCTGGTGACCCAACACTAACAGTGAGTGAAGAGTTGGTGCAGCAACCAAGAATGTCCTAGTTCCAATGTTTGTTTATGTTTCCTGCTGCCCCAACACTAACAGGGAGTGAAGAGTTGGTGCTGCAACCAAGAATGCCCTAGTTCCAATGTTTGTTTATGTTTCCTGCTGACCCAACACTAACAGGGAGTGAAGAGTTGGTGCTGCAACCAAGAATGTCCTAGTTCCAATGTTTGTTTATGTTTCCTGCTGACCCAACACTAACAGGGAGTGAATAGTCGGTGCTGCAACCAAGAATGCCCTAGTTCCAATGTTTGTTTATGTTTCCTGCTGACCCAACACTAACAGGGAGTGAAGAGTTGGTGCTGCAACCAAGAATGCCCTAGTTCCAATGTTTGTTTATGTTTCCTGCTGACCCAACACTAACAGGGAGTGAAGAGTCGGTGCTGCAACCAAGAATGTCCTAGTTCCAATGTTTGTTTATGTTTCCTGCTGACCCAACACTAACAGGGAGTGAATAGTCGGTGCTGCAACCAAGAATGCCCTAGTTCCAATGTTTGTTTATGTTTCCTGCTGACCCAACACTAACAGGGAGTGAAGAGTTGGTGCTGCAACCAAGAATGCCCTAGTTCCAATGTTTGTTTATGTTTCCTGCTGACCCAACACTAACAGGGAGTGTAGAGTTGGTGCTGCAACCAAGAATGCCCTAGTTCCAATGTTTGTTTATGTTTCCTGCTGACCCAACACTAACAGGGAGTGAAGAGTCGGTGCTGCAACCAAGAATGTCCTAGTTCCAATGTTTGTTTATGTTTCCTGCTGACCCAACACTAACAGGGAGTGAAGAGTTGGTGCTGCAACCAAGAATGTCCTAGTTCCAATGTTTGTTTATGTTTCCTGCTGACCCAACACTAACAGGGAGTGAAGAGTTGGTGCAGCAACCAAGAATGCCCTAGTTCCAATGTTTGTTTATGTTTCCTGCTGACCCAACACTAACAGGGAGTGAATAGTCGGTGCAGCAACCAAGAATGCCCTAGTTCCAATGTTTGTTTCAACTCTGGCAATAAAAACTAGATTATAACTAGACGATCACTGTCTAGGCATTGCTACTGGAGTGTGCAGTGAATGCACATGTTGATTGCTTAGAGTCAGTGATAGATAACACCACGTCTTTAAAATAATACAACATTTCTGCAACAGCTAATGAATCCTCATCTTCCATTACAAGTTTAGAGACTGTTCACAACTGTCAACATTTACCAATTTGTACAAAGTGTATTAATTCTCATACTCCCCCCGAATTAGTACTTTAAAATATTGATAATTTTTTAGATAGAAAAATACATCGATGTAACAATGTTACGGCACAGTGCATACAATAGTAACCAACAGAATATGCTTGAAAACATTTATCTCGAATAATTATGTTTAAGTGTTGTGCTCTTCTAACATATCATCGGATTGTATTACAGCGCCGGCCTGTGAACAGTTACATGATTTAAAACAACAGTAATCTCATAACAGTTCACAGCATGATGCAGTGGTTGTAATATTTTGCATGTCACTGACATTAAAATTAGTATATGGGCCCTTTGGTACACTTTGTACAAATAGATAAATGTCGGCAATTGTGAATGACCCCTTAGCTCACCTGCACAGCTACAGCCAGTTCATTCGTGTTGCTGGTGTGGCGATCCTCAGCTCTGTCTTGGTCACTTTCAAGATGTGATGTTTCCTGGTCATCTCCAGACAAGAGTTCTGAGAGACACGGTGACTCTGCTCCAGCCCCTCTCTGAAAGTACATATCAATATTAATGAGACATCCCATGCCTAAAACCACTTTCGTCTAAAATAAAATCGGTGCGCCAGGCAAACAAACAGGACATCCTGTATCTGATATTGTATATTTCTATTAGATACAAATCTAAAAATTGTTTCCATAACCCAGTCGATACAAATACAGTTTTTTCATTATTACACGCACGCACACACACACACTGAAACAAGAGGATATTATAAAGGGGTACCCACATTATCGGCAGTCGATTCTGGAGCTGTGTGTATGTCATTCGGATGGACTAAAAGAAAGAGTGGAGACAAATTGGAAACACATATAAATTGGAAACACATGTAAATTCATATATTTAAATCAATGCATAACAAAAAATGTGTGCAAGAAGTGATGTGGTCAGTGTTCAGATTGACCACCAGGTGGAGTAGCAGTTAACATGAGCCGGGAGCCCAATGTGAAGAAATGTGATGATGAATTATATACCTGAAGATGTTCGAAGACTGAAAGAATTGTGAATAAAAGTAATAACTAATTTTTTTTTAAATATATGAACAAACACTACAAATTTGTGTTAACATGCAGTCAACTACATGAATTTTTCATGTCGGAACAATACCATACGATCTCTTCGAAGATTATATCAGTTACCATGAAAATATGGATAATGCCAAAACCAAATATTTACCTTATGTATATGTTAAGACTGTCCCATTAAAGGGCCTTCCTTGATTCAATTAATCTACTCATCTCATTTTAGACTAATTTTATGAAAAACCAAACATATCTAGTATCCACTACAACATGTGCAAATTTGTTTTGATGAAATCATCAGACAAACTATTAAATTATTTTTAACTGGATCTGGTCAAAATTTTGTGAGAAAAGGCGAAAAGCAGTCCAGCTCAATATACTATAAAATAAGGGCTATTCATAATTTTACCCGATCTAGTTACCCGATCTACTGTTCAAAGTTATTTCTATCGTTGATTCTAACAAATATTAAACCGACCGCACATATTAATCTAGTCATGTGTCTGAACATCAACGAACATGACGGGTTAAATCAACCGAGGAGGGAGGTTTAAGCAACATACCTTGAGTATGCACGGTGGACGAATCAGTGATGCAGAACTGCGTGATGAATTCATGCTTCAGAGCCGCCGTAGCTGACAATCGGAACCTCGGGTCTGGATGACACATGCGTATCAAAAGATCCCTCAGAACATAGTGAAGATCCTTAGGGATCTTTTCGTTGATATGCTGAGGAGTCAGCTTCTTGAACTGAAAAACAGACCAATAAAAATACACTACTGCACAACATTCTTGCTTCTGCCAGAACCTTTTTTCATCACTTGCAAATTATTTCCAACAAAGATAACGTGGTTGGGTCAGCTATTCTGTTTTCATTTTGAAATTAGTAGCTTCAAGAAATTGTCTAAAAAAATCAAATTTGTTCCGTTACTTTATGTGAAATACTAAATTCTATAATTTTTTCTGTGTATAATACATGTATACATTTTTTCTTTCAATTTGTATTTAATAATCCAGATGCATATTCCACAAGATATCTAGGGCCAACAATCTGCAACTGGCAGATAACAAAACCATTTTCTTAACAAAATATTAAACAAAGGTGTTTGTATTAGCATGGTATCCGAGTTGTGCAATAGTCAGGCAAGTTAAGCAATGAACTGACACTGATAACGAGGCTGTTACCGTGTGACACTCTAAACCATGCTTCAACTAAACTATTGCATGTGCAGAAATTGGGCATTGATGTTAAAAAGTTGGAGTTATATGGTAATATAGAAATTCTGTCAGATTTGAACAAAAAGTCAGGTGCACATTACACTTGGGAGTGTGTTATCTTGCTGACGTGTGGATAAACTAATGCTTGACTGACAGTCCAACTTTTTTATTTATGTGTAGCCTGCCCTTAGCATATAATATCTGTCAATTTTATTTTTAAACATATTCACATTGCTATTCAATATTTTACACATTTTGTATTTGGTCTCCTCTTAATCTCCTGGTCTCTCGTGGTACACACAGGGTACTCACAAATTCAAATATGTTCTCCGTGCCCATCATCTCATCCGGCCACATATGTTTGTCATAGACCAAGAAGTATACGAGCATCAGCATTCTTGTTAAGCTTGCCACTGTACAGTTCTGGCGCCATGTACATCAAGGTCATTCCTACAACAAGCGAAATGGCCGTGTCACCATGTTCATAGATAGCTAAACATTAACTACCCTTGCAAAATTTAGCACTGTAACAGTTCCAGGGAGATTTCACCCAGTGATAAAGATTTAGTAGTGTAAAACGTCTTAAGCGACCGCTCATAAGATGTTTGTGGTCTTTTAATCCAGGCTGCTTCTTAATACAGGTGGTCTCTTAATGCAGGTTGTATCTTAATACAGGTGGTCTCTTAATGCAGGTTGTATCTTAATACAGGTGATACTTTAGGGTGGGAGGGTTCTTTTATTATAGGAAGACACCAACCCTGATTGTCTACAGCTATTTCCATTTTATAAATGTAACAAACATCACACTGTGTCTTCTCCATGTAAGCAACAACCACAACAGAATGACGACTAAAACTTACCCTGCCCGGTACAGACATCACCATCAACACACTTCATGGCGGTTCCCCAATCAAGGAGAACCGCCTGGTTGAGGTTGACGATGAAGCCCACGTTTCCAGCTGCAGCAACAAAAATGCATTAAGAAACAAACCAGAACCACCCTCATAAGAGAAACATAGTTAAGAAGAGGCGCTACCCGGAATAACCCGTGATGCATCTGGTGCATCATATAACACAAACATATATAGGTGAAATCGCGTACAATTTTTGAAGGAAGTATAACACATAATTCAAGTTAATTTTTTGAAGGAAGTATAACGCATAATTCACGTTAATTTTTTGAAGGAAGTATAACATAATTCACGTTAATTTTTTTAAGGAAGTATAACACGTAATTCACAAATTTTTTTAAAAGTATAACACGTAATTCACACAATTTTTTGGCCATTCGATGAAACAATCGCGTATCTATGCTAATGCATTGTCAATGACAATCATGTTCGAAGTTATTCAAGCATTAGTTCACCCGATTTTTGCATTCCGATACTAGCGTTGTGATTTCTGTTTAACATCAGTAAGTGTTATTGTTAGTACGATGCATTCTTTGCAGAAACTTTCTGACTCTCTAATTTGAAGCACAGTGTGTACTTCTGTCAACAATCAATCCCATGATGCATTCCGTTTATACACATGCGCCATCTAGCGATCAAAGCCATGACATTCCAGGTAGCGACTATTACACGGGATCCAAATGTCTTGTGATTCTTCCCCCACGTTTCCCACTGCAGGGTAAATACCCCTCCCAATGGACATGCCCTTTCTTGTAGGTCTCCTCCCCACCCTGTTGTCCATGAAATCTTTATTATTTCAGCTGGTCATCTTACATTTTAACTTCCCATTCTGGCCTATGGTGCTGACCATTCGGTTGTTAATTTCATCCATTTGGCAGCACATCAGTAGAGCACTGGACTGTCAGCCGAGAGAGAATCCCAGGGTTTCAGTCCACCAGCGGCTGCCGTTTCAAAAAGTGGCCAGTTTTGTTCACCCCACTTGGCCCGTGTCTTTCAGATATGACACTAAAAGTGTCTATGGCACTAAAATTGTCTATGCCAGGGGAAGTAAAAGAGGCCACACCAGGAAATAGAAAAGCCTGTCATGAACTCACCAGCTACTGTCAACAACGTGCTCTGATAATGGAATAAGCGCCACGAGCGCCTTGTTTAGATGGATACTGGTGGATACTGCCTTGTTTAGATGGATATCGCCTTGTCTAGGTGGGTAGCTTCTTCTGTCTCTCTGTCGGTGCAAATTTTCCCAACCCATACACACAAGCTGGTGCCACGCAGACTTCCAACATTTTCAATTTAGGTGTTTCTTCAACTTTCTGTCCCACATACTGCCGCTATATGTATCAACATTATTATTTCTACACTGGTCAGGTTTATCGGCTATATATGGCTACTTCACTGGTTAAACATTTCATAATTCATGTTAACTTACGTTTTATGTCCAGGTGACCAAATCCTTGTTTGTGCATCCACTCCAGGGCTCGCAAGACTTGCCCCGAAATGAGTCGCACCTTGTCCATTGGTTCGCCATAGGTGATGTTACACCACCAGTTGGTTTTAATCAAACCTTCTAAGTCAACATCTACAATGGAAGAAGAGTTGCTAAAAGGGCTGGCTTTACAAATTAATTACTTTAGCTTCATTTTTGTTGAAGCATTAAAAATATGTTTGCTGTAGTCTAAAGCATCTTTTATTGCCTGTGTCACTCTCCAATCACCAAGGATGCTACATGAATGTGGGGACAAAATCACATGAAAAAATGTTCTTACACAAATGTCTTACCAACGGCTGTCATCAGTAGAAACAGATTGCCATTAACTTGGACAAGGCCAAGAATCACAACAAAGCTGTCTCTCAGAGATCTTTCCTGACAGTCTCTTCGCATCATCATGGGAATGAGAGCCTCGTCTTTGCTGAATTCCATGGGGCACTTGACCTGTGGGCAAGAAACAAGCATGCACATTAAAACTCCCTCCACAATTAATTTAGTCCATCGTGAATCAGGTTTGTAGATTTAGCCCATCGTGAATCAGGTTTGTAGATTTAGCCCATCGTGAATCAGGTTTGTAGATTTAGCCCATCGTGAATCGGGTTTGTAGATTTCCAAATCTGTAGTGCACAAATATGAGTGTTTAATTTTGTTAACATTCAAAAGAATTGCCTCTTATTGGTAGATGAGGTAACTTGTTATAGCTGATACTAGGTATGTTTGATTTTTCAAGAAATGATTTTAAAACATGATGAACAAAAACACTGAATTGAGCTGGTACAGCTAACCAGAGGCTCCATGCAGTGATTTTATATAAGTTCATTGCCAGGCCCCCAGAAAGCTTTGGTTGAAAACAAACTATTAAAATTCAATGAGTTGCTGCGGAGATCATATATTGCTTTGCCTTTCTGCTAGTGACAGTGTCCATTTTTCAAAATGCCCCATCTCATTTGTCCACACAAAAGTATATGTCAGTAGGACTGTCTTTATGATAGTAGAAATAAAATGTTGGTTAGCGCATACCCTTAATGAGACCACTGGGACACTGAGAGTACAGGCCATTATTGACCCAATCACATATTGCTACTTGAATAAAACACTACGTCATGTAACATCAAATGATTATAACATGATGTGGTGACTGCATCGCCGTCATTGTACATTTCAACAATTATACATTCTACAAAACAGCATGGGTCGAGTCACCATGACCTCGCAGGATATTGCTTCGAAAATGGCCAACACAGAGTCAACATGTTATGTCACGGGAGACTGACCTAAATCTGAATCTCATGTCAGGCATATATTTATAGAGCGCACACATTGACAACATTTAAAAATCAAAGTGTTCTGAACAAATATTACACTTATGCCGAATATCCGATTAATAAATTAAAACTTCACGTGTTGTCAATTACTGTAAATTATGTTTGGATCAGATATTTTGCATCGTATCCTAGCTCTAGTAGTTTATAAGCACCTGTTCATCAGAAATAATTAATGCAATAGATTTTTTATGCCAAGAGTCGATAGCGAAAACCTATGTTGGTAATTTCACTAATAATTTTTTATCGTATTATCATAATATATATCCAAATTTGAGTAAAGTGATAATCAGATATACTACATTTAAATATTATTTGGCAGCAGAATGCAATGCAAATACATTTGAATGCACATTTTGGATGGCATGCACATTCAATCGCAGTCATGACATTTTCAGTACATTTGCATGTGTACTGTAAAAGTTTACATTTCAATTCATGCAATAGTTTAAAAATTTAATCCAGACTCAACAGATAACATATATTTGGATGCAACCCCCTAACATTTCATATTTCAAATGCCCAATCAAATGCAGACGTAACTGTTTGAATAACTATTATTGTTAGATTCTGCACCTGATGTACAGTTTTGTTATTATTTATATCTAATAAGCCTCATATTGCATTCTATGCAGTTGTTTGATTCTTAAATTCACCATTAATAAAATCAACATTTACATTGTATGAATTGTAAATACAGTTTCAAAACATGCTCTGTCAAATTTTGAAAAGGTACTCTGTAGTTAGCAGAATCCGCACCAGATTATAGAATCATTGTCTGACCTGTGAACCCACTTTCACCACCAGTTCTTTCACATGTGCTAAATATAGTGTATATTAGTACATGTAACATTGTTACTGTAGTTATAATAGAAAGTTAACAATGTGTTTCTGTACATTTTGTTTTCTGTTCCAAATGTAAATTTTTTTTAATATAAAAACAAAAATGCATTTACAAATGCATAACCAAAACATCTGCATTTGAATGTGATCCTGGAAAATGGCATGTGCATTGTCATGCATTTGATAACAAGCCTGTTTTAGTTATATATATATATATATATATATATATATATATATATATATATATATATATATATATATATATATATATATATATATATATATAATATATATATATATTCACTGACAGTCTTAAAGCTGTGTAAGGCCTTCTTGTCACACAGTTGACAAATCAGAAACTCCCTTGTTTGACATTATTTGCCAATAAATCAAATGAAGTTCGAGCCAACAAATTAACATAGAACAACATGCTAGCAATAGTGCAGCCCCTCTACTGTGAATTACTTTCAAACTAACTAGCATATGTGCCATATTTCAATTTTACTAAGATTGCTTCCTTTACCTATAATTATGCATAAACTTAACAAGCTGTGGGTGGAAAGAAAATATTAATACAAATGGCAGACAAATCTAGTTTAAAGAATATTTATTTAACAACAAAAAAACTTCTTCCATTAAGAATATTTATTTCAAATGTTTTTTCTTGAGTAAAAAAATGTTTTTTTTAATTCAAGAAAAAAATTCTAGTATTAAAAATATTCATATCATATCTTTCTTGAGTAAGAAATATTTTCTTAATCAAAGAAAATGTTCCTATTCAATCAAATATTTGGAACTTGTTAAGAACAAATGTCTACAGATTTTCTAAATTCAAGAAAATTGTCTTGCTTCAAGACATATTTTCTTGCATAAGAAAATTATTTTTATCATAATATCACTGAACATTACCTACCTTCTTCCTTGCTATCTTGTGTTTGGTCACTGGATCCACATATCGGGAGACTTCTCCATAAGAACCACAGCGAACATTATCCCCGTCAACCAGAGTTGGTTCAATACATTTCTGAACACCTGCATTGGAAATTTTCTGCAATGATATTACAGGTTAATGAATAAAAAGACTAATACAATAACAATTTTTTCCATTCACTGTAATAATGGTATTAAAATAGTTCTAGAATACAGGTAATTGCTATTCCTGATTATACCAGTTGAAACTGGTAATTGTGTGTGTGTGTGTGTGTGTGTGTGTGTGTGTGTGTGTGTGTGTGTGTGTGTGTGTGTGTGTGTGTGTGTGTGTGTGTGTGTGTGTGTGTGTGTGTGTGTGTGTGTGTGTGTGTGTGTGTGTGTGTGTGTGTGTGTGTGTGTGTGTGTGTGTGTCCAATCAATTTATGCTGTTGCAGAGAACATTAGGTCAAATAGGCCTTTATTGCCCCATGGTACTTTTAAGCCTTACTTGCCCCACACAACTATTGGTCTTGCATGTATCACATAACTATTAGACCTTGCTTGCCCACATAGCTATTAGGCCTTGCTTGCCCACATAGCTATTAGGCCTTGCTTGCCCACATAGCTGAGGTTGTGTTGTTCACATCCAAGCATAATGCCATGCAGATGGAAAATGTTACTGCGCGTGTTGGCGACACTGACATTACATCAGTGAACAATGTGAAAAACCTGGGTGTTATCTTCGACTCTGCCATGAACACGGAGCAACATTTGAACAGTGTCTGTAGGTCTGGATACTATCAGCTCCGCAATATTGGGCACATCAGGCGTTATCTCACAAACGATGCCACTCAATCATTAGTCAATAGGCTTGTAGCATCACGTCTAGACTATTGTAATGCTCTGCTCAGTGGACTGCACCAGACATCAATTAACAAGTTACAACGTGTGCAGAACACTGCGGCACGGATTGTAACCAGAACATCACACTACAGCCATATCACACCAGTGTTGAAAAACCTGCACTGCTTACCTGTTAACTATCGTGTGCAATTCAAAATCCACACATATAAAGCCCTACATGGACAGGCTCCAGGATATATATCGGACATGCTGAATGTGTACCAACCAAGAACGCTACGATCCATGGATTCAGTGACACTAGAAGTTCCAAGAGCTAGAATAGTTACTTACGGCGACAGAAAATTCCAGTGTTCAGCAGCTAAGTTGTGGAATGCGTTACCGGCTCACATTTGTGAAGCAAAAACACTGAACACTTTCAAGAAGCTGCTAAAACACATTTGTTCCTTGCTCATTTTGGTACTTAACTCTTTCTAATAAGTTTTTCTTTTTTTATTACATTTTTAAAACAGTATATACATTTTCATTTTATTATATCCAGTCTTCTATATTTAATTTTTCTATCATGTTATCGTTTTTATGCTTTGTTTTTACTGTCTATGATTATTCTATTCATTGTATACAGTGCTTTTGAGCAGGCTTTTATGTATGAAAAGAGTGCTTTATAAGTTCGGTATAATAAATAAAACATATAGATATTAGGCCTTGCTTGCCCCTCAGAACTATTGAGCCTTGCCACCACAGAACTTTTAGGTCTTGCATGCCCCAAAGAACTATTAGGCCTTGCATACCCCACAAAACTAGTAGGTGTGTGTGTGTGCGTGTGCGTGTGTGCGTGCATACGATAATTGCTCTCATTTTTTCCTGGTAGTTATTCAGGCATAGTTGAACCCATTTTTGTTGGTCCAAAGAACATTAGGTAAAAATAGGCCTGTCTTGCCCCATGATACTATTAAGCCTTGCTTGCCCCACAGAACTATTAGTTCACTGACCTCAGAGAACAAAACAACCCGATTCGATTGTGTTGAAATGTTCTCACAAAAGTCCTTCACGACCTGTAACACAAGAGCACAATCATTTATTATATACGGATGGTAAGCCCTGTTTACCTGATGAGAGATAATAGTTTCTAGAAAGGCCGATATAATTTGTCAACTTTGTCTTAATTAAAACATTGGACCTATAACTAAGCTTTTTTTGCAGCTGCACCCAAAATCTGGAATGAACTTCCAAGTTCTCATCACTTCCAAGAAAATCATCAAAAACTATAGCTTACTATTTTATTGTTACAATTTGTCCACTCAATGCTAAATCAACTCAAATATTTCCCAATTAAAACCAGAATTTTGCTAAATTGTCCCGTTGATATACTTGAAACAGCCGCCATGTTAAGTTTAATGTATTTTGAATTTGACAGGCAAAATGTCGCACATTAGTATGAAATGATTCCTGGCATGTAACAGGTAAAGAATCTACTTGTTGGCAAATACATAGGTAAAATCTGTTACACATAACACAAATATTAATATTGGGTGATATTACATATTTCTACAATTTCGGGACACAACTCGTGCTGCCACCTAATGACCTGGTCACTTACTTTAATGTGGTCTTTCTCTTCAGGTCTCTCCACATCATATCTGATGGCACCACTTGAGGCTGCCACGGCTTCCACAGCAGTTTTGTCTAATGTCGTGGTTGGGTCTTTGGTATCTGTTGTAAATACAACACATATCTCAGGGAAGTTAGGGAACATGTAAAAATTAAAGTTATCGCCCCAGGGTCATAGCACGGCACCTCCAAAAAATTAACCTCCCACCCTGAGCTCACATGACAAAAAGGCAACCACAGCAATAGCTTATGACTCTTTGCACTATCCAGTCAAACTTTTGTAGTGCAATGCCAACTTCATGGCTTTAAAATTATCTACAACTGCCGGTCTCACGTAGTGTTCGTTTGACGTAGATCACAGAATTCAGTACAATCGTAGAAAGCACGAATAACATTGTTAAAAACTGTATGTACCATTGTTCCGAGTTACATAATAAATATCAAACCTCCACATAGGGTCCTTCATAATATTCCCAGCACCCTGGGAGATTTTGAAATTTGTTTTAATGTACGAACCATCTGCGTGGGCCCCGGGCACGCCTGCAACATTTCAGCCCCATACATGTAAAACTGACGGAGATATGAGGGAACAGACAGACGGACGGACGGACAGACAGACAAATAAACACAGTCACAAACTACTTTATATTAAAGAAGGCATATAATATAATTTTTTCTGTTGATTGTGTGATAGATTCACATGTTTTGTTGACTCCACCACCAATTCCTGAATACATCAACTTTAAAAATGTCAATCTTTTTTTACTTGTTTGCTTATAGTGGATTCATTTATCATCATGGGTTTCCTCAACAAAAGTCAGTTAAAAAACTTCTCAGTTACAAGTTTTAAGTGATGTCCACGCAATTTCTTTGAAAATGCAGACTTTTGATTCACAAGTTGGTAGTACCTTCAGGGTGATTATCCTGTCTCGAAGATTCCTCTGACGAGGCACACTCAACATTGGATTTCTCCATTATGGTTCCCTGAGAATCTGTGGCATGTCAGTGAGAAGCAACTTTAATTATCTGCAAAGACTATATATAATATATTCACAAAGCAGTATGTTATTATGGTCAGGGACTGCAAAGTAGGCCATCACATTACAAAAAAATTTAAATTAGTCATGAAAAACATAATCATTGGACCAGATACAGTGTTGCAAGAGCTTCGAAGACACATTCCTTCAAGTCCTACAGAACTATCAAGCCTCGATTATCCAGGCTCCGTGCAGTGACGCCACCGTTTGTCGAACACATTATCGCCTGGATGCAACGTGTACTTTTTATTGCTATGAAAATTATGTATGCACCCAGTTTCTGGGTGCTTACGTAACTAGTTAATTACGATGTCATCCGGCATTTGGCTAATTCATAACATAAGAGTGAACTTCCTCAGTTTATATCATTAATCATTAATTAATTAATTAATTAATTAAGCAATTATCATTAATTCGAGTTAAGCTGAAGAAATACGCAGACACAGCAAATAGACCACAACAGCAGTACAATGTTCAAAAGCTAAAGTCAAGAGAAATAAAACTCGAGTTCAATAGTGCTGTGAGAAAGGAGCACAGAAACAGGTTTGAAACCCTAGAGGATATGACAGAGGACTCCATAGATACTGTATGGGCACACTACAAGAAACCTGGAAAGAAGCAAGCAAAGAAGTCCTGGGAAAAAGAGAGAGAAAACATAAGGTGTGGCTATCAACAGCAACATGGACGCTGATCAAAGAAAGGAAACAAAGGAAACAAATGAAACAAATGGTCAATTGATGCGAGACAGTGGAAGAGAAACAAGAACACCAAGCAACATACTGGCAACTAAACAAAGCAGTCAAGAAGATCACAAGTAAAGACAAACAAAACTACATCAATGACCCAGCAACACAAGCTGAAATGGCAGCTTACAGAAGACATGAAGGAACTCTATGATATAACAAGAACACTAGCGGAGAAAAAATCCTTCAATACCAGTGAAAGACAAGGAAGGAAGAACCATAAACAAGGAAGTGGAGCAAAGATCAAGATGGGAAGAACACTTCAAAGAAACCCTCAACAGAGACCCACCAGCAGAAAGACCAGACATACCAATAGCAGAAATGTTACTAAGTGTTAACACAAATCCACCTTCAAAGGTTGAAATAAGTAGAGCACTGAATGTTAAAGGATGGAAAGACGCCAGGACCAGACGGCATACCACCAGAGGCTCTGAAAACAGACCCGATCACAACAACAGATATGTTACACCATCTATTCCTGAAGATCTGGGAACAAGAGAAAGTCCCAACAGAATGGAAAAATGGATACCTTGTAAAATTGCCAAAGAAAGGTGACTTGGGAATGCGCAAGCACTGGAGAGGAATCACACTCCTATCCATACAAAGTAGTCTCTACACGCCCACTACTGGACAGACTGAAAGGAGCACTGGATGAAAAGCTACCTGAGGAATAAGCTGGTTTTCGAAAAAACAAATCATGCACTGACCATATTGCTACACTGAGAATAATCATAGAACAATCAATTGAGTGGCAGTCACCCCTATATATAACATAATTTCATAGACTTCGAGAAAGCTTTTAATAGTGTAGATAAAGACATTATCTGGATGCTGATGCATCACTACGGAATACCAGCAAAGTTTGTGACACTATTCCAGATGCATGAAAACTCCACCTGCCAGACTGCCAAGTTATCCATAATGAAAAACTGTCTGAGACATTTGAAGTAAAGACTGGCATAAGACAGGGGTGCATCCTATCACCTTAATTGGATAATGAGAGACTGCTCAACAGGGCCAAAATGGCACACAGCAGACAAGGGTATTCACTTAACAGTTGGATGATCAAGATTTTGCAGACAACATACAAACAAACACATACAAAAGTCCAGCAAATTGACGCAGGAAGCAGTAAAGACTTGCTTGAAAATAAACGTGCAGAAAACAAAACTACTAACAGTTGAGGTGAACTGTACACAACAAGCTAAGGTACAGCTGAGGGGAAAGATATAGAGGAGGACAACAAATTCACCGAACTGGGAAGTGTAGTGACATACAAAGGAGGAACAGGTGAAGATGTCAAAAACAGGATTGGAAAGGCCAGGCATGCATTCAACATTTTAAAGACAGTGTGGATTGTGGAACACATCATCTTTCTCAACACAAAACAAGATCAGAATCTTCAACACCAACGTGAAAAGTGTGCTGCTATATGGCTCTGAGACATGGAGTGTAACCAAGACAACATCCCGAATGCTACAAACATTCATTTACAAATGTCTGAGATACATCCTGAAAATCAAATGGCAAGATAAAACCACAAACAAAGACACCAGAAGGAGGACAGACCAATGCAGCATCAGGAAAGAGATTGCAAGATGAAAATGGACATGGATAGGACATACCCTCCGAAAACAAACCAACAGTGCCATGAGACAGACCTTAGAATGGAATCCACAAGAAAAACAGGCAGATCCAAAACTACTTTGAGGAGATCAATAGCCAAGGAAGTATAAAAATAACATGGAACCACCTGGAAAGAGATGAAGAAAGCAGCAAATAACAGGGCTGGAAAATAGTAATTTCGGCCCTATACTCTACCTTGACTCTTGAGCAAAGGGGACCAAATGAAATAATGAAAAAATTTACAGAGCGCAGCATAATCTCCAAGCAGATTCTGCTTAATGGATGGTGGCTGCCTAACATAAAGAAGAAGACACAACACTGAAAAGTTAAATCAGACATTAGGTAACAACGAGACCACACCTCTGCGGCCAGACTTTCTTCTCGGCGAATTCACGAAGGCAAGCGAGAGTCGGATAAGCGAGACTAATTTCAGCCAAAAAATAAGTCATCGTTCCGGGAGCCCAAAACATATCTTAATGTACGTGTAATTAATTCCCACTTGGTGGAAAGTTGCATTATTACATTATCTAACTACACATTCCAGTGAAATCAGTATATAGATCACGTAATCCACGCTATTAGCAACTCAATCTCGTTCCGGGCTCAATCCGGCCTAGGCAAAGTCAATCGCCCTACAATTTTTTTTTTTATCTGGCTTTTACTGTAGTAGAGGCGAAGATCTCGTTGATCAAAAGCGTAAGTATTTTCATGAAACGTGAAACCTTACAAAAACGCCTTAAACAGAGCAATAAACACGTCTTTCGTGTCTGTATGCATTCTTATATGTATATCACTAAAGTTACCTGACAATAACCATGTAAAAGTGTGAAATTATTACCTTTTTGTCAGAACGCATGTGCTTGTCAAGGTTTGTATATAACCGGATGTTGTTGTGAGCGAGAAAAGCATGCGGGATTTCCATAGATCTATATAAGGTCACGCTAAGAATTGCCGTCTGCTGGCCATAGAGTTACATCATTAATAATGCCCCTATAAACTATTAACTTACTAACGGGTGTTTTATTTATTTCTGTGCTGCTGGCCCATTCTGGCCTCATTCTACACGAAATCGCGTTTGATCATGTGACCCAAAGGCAACATCACGTGCACAGTATGGCGGCTAATTGTGAAATGTTTTCTATGTCACCGATAAAAGTACTCATAAGTAATTAGTTGGAACACATTTCTTCAGTTTCTTGACGCCCAATTGTCGGTTGTATGTCACAGAATACACATGTGAAACGGTTAGTGCGTATCGGTTTTAAAACTTAAGTTATTAGTTCCGTAGCCAAATGGCTACGGAACTGCCAAAACCATGCTTTAGCAAATGCCGTACGGGACTTTCGCCCCAGAGACGAAGAGCGGGGCGAATTTTTTTGCCTAAATCCGGCCTCGTTCCGGGCTAATATACAGGCCCTTCAAGTAATTCCTTAAAAGGTAACAGTGGATGAAAGACTAGTTCAGTAGCTTTTAAATAATGTATACTGTATACATGTTGGCCATTTCAATCGTTTTTTAATGGTAAAAATGGCATTAAAAGTGACCTACTTAACATTAGTGCAGATACGAAACGACAACAAGCGGATTCGCTTGACTTGAGTCTTGACGTGCCTATACGACATGTAATAATACAAATATGCCATTTAAAAAAATCTGAAGACACTTTTGCGCATTGGATCAATACTCGAAACAACTACCAGTTATTTCATCTATTGAGTACAAACAAGTTGTTAGAAATGTCCGTTTGATTAAACGACTCACCAATAACATCGAACGACGGAAAGACGCATACTTGTCAAAAAACAGGTGCGACTAGTCTCGCTTATCCGACTCCCTCTCGGCTTTGTCGATCCGCCGAGAATATGTGTGCGACAAACGATGGCGCCACAGCGCGGAGCCTGGATAATCGAGGCTAAGGTGTGACTAGAAGAGGATACAGGTGAGAACGGCGACAAGTCGAAACGGCGACAGATCCAAAACGGCGACAAGCCAACACGGCTTGTCGCCGGCAACACGACAAACCAGATAAATGAAGATGATAATTGTACACAACGTCAACGGTCAATGAATTGCATAAATGTTATAATATTCTATTAATATTATATGTTGGGGTATTGGAAATAAAAATATCATCATGATATCATACCCTAACTATATCAGTATTGTTTTTGAACGCAACGAAGCCATCTGCGCATAGGCTCTTTGATATCGTTTTTCATAAAATATAAGCCCGGGTCGCGGTTGCGAATGTGCAGCAATGTTTGTTATTCACACCTGCCCATTGTACGAGGCGATGCGTTGGACATCAGCGCGTTTGCGCAAAACGTAATGCGCCGAAATTATGTAAACTTCATTCTAGTGCTTGTTGTTTTTGTGTGTGTTATGGTGATAATAAATATTCAATATGCAGGAATCGTAACGTACAATATTTGTGTTTTGAATATGTTTGACTAATGAGCGACAGAACAAAAAACCGGCGACAATCGAAATGGAGACACATGCCATATCTATACACGAGTATTATTTATTTGTGTCACTTATAACATAATTTAATTTGGGTTCCATTTAATTTAACCAAATGTACGTCATATCAGGGGTTATCCACATCGGGTATATGCACCATTATTATTTATTTATTTTTGCATGAGTACGTGACGCTTATACACAATGGTTTGTCGCCGTTCTGACCATTACCCGCCATACATACGGCGGCAATATCTGTCGCCTTTATGACCAATATTTGTCGCCGTTTTGACCAAAGTGTGTCGCCGTTTTAACCAAGAATGTTGCCATTTTGGAACTGTTGCCGTTATGACCATGAGTGGGGTCACCGCTTGTCGCACACATCGTCTCTCGTTTCGAAGCTCTAGGGATCATGCCTCAGTTAGACTTACTGGTGTGTTTATATATATATATATATATATATATATATATATATATATATATATATATATATATATATATATATATATATTTGCCCTACGCATTGAAATAAAATAATGAACGTTTTCTGTAATGCTATTCACGTTAGGTAGCAATAACCTTTTAATTGACTATTTTATATATGTATATGTGTGTGTGTGTATATATATATATATATATATATATATATATACAGTGTATATACAGTGTATATAATATATAACTTACTTTACATTAATTTCTTGATTATATTTTTATTATTATTAATATAATTATACAGTTCAATACTTGCATCTGATATATGTGCATGTGTGCGTGCATGCGCGTGTGTATGTATGTGTTTGTGGGGGGAGTGGGGTGGGGTGGATGCGTGCGTGCGTGTGTAAAACGTGTGATTTTTGTATTTATTGTACAATGCCAATGTATGCGCAAATACGGAAAGGCTGAATGCTTCATACATTTGGCAAAATTAATATTCTGACAATTCTTAGCTTGGTTTTGTTGTTTTTATTTTGGTAATTGCCAACAAACCACAATTTCATCAATGATCAACTGAAGAAACATGAATGACATAGAAATATATAGTGCTCGAAGAGCCGTGCATGTAGTTACAAGCTACAATCATTAAAACAATGCATTCACAATCTCTTCATAACAGAACACTTTTATCAGAAACTATGGCCTTGACCCTTGTGATGTATTTGTACTGTTGGTGCTGCACGTGCTTCAAATTGGTGGTTGTGTAGCTATTGCCAACATTTAGTCTGTTCATCAAATATCGGTGCTAATAGTGTAGTTTGGAAACCATTGATATTTGGGAAATAAGTAATTAAGATTTTAATTATTGATTATGATTGATGTATCTATTTTTTTTTTCTTCAAAAATTTGGTTTTATCCAACCTCAGTGTATGTATAACCGTAGCTTTATTAGTATGATTTTGATATATTGCAGTTTATGTAGTTTCCTGTGCGACTGCATGGATGACTAGGAGCCGGTTGTTATTTAATCTTTATCACGGCACTATTACGCATCCTTGTTAATACTTGTCCGCCTTTACGTACCCGCCTTTTAGGGTGCCCAACATCTTCCGCTGAGTGTGTCTAAAAGTTGTTTCATGCACATGACGTCAATACAAACTGTGTACATTGTAATTCTACATTTAGCAACCGCGTTGGATTTGTTATCGCCCACATGCGTTCAACTATAAAAATTGTGTTTGGGGCAAGTTGTTACTTAAAGGTTCTTACAGGTCTTCTGGGTATTAGGCTGTACTGCCTCTTATGCCAGCTTTCGCATTTATCGTCAGTTCAGATTGAGCGCATGCGTCTGATGGTTTCCAGGATAGGAGTGGGGCAGTGTAATCTAGATTAATTGGATGATTTTGCCACAACTTGTCTATTTTCTTCTCAAAAGATTGTACCGATGGAGCCCCTACCACAGACTGTGGGAGGCTGTTCCATACATCTGTGCATCAGTGTATAAATGAGTTTTTTATGTTTAATTGACATCTTTCTTTAAATATTTTTAGGTGGTGCCCTCTCGTATCTGATTCATTATCCCTCAATGTCACAAAATTGGATGAGACAGCTGCGTTATATTTCTCTGTTAGGGGCAAGTTGTTACAGTCAATTGCGTCTGGGAAACTTCACATATCTACCTAATTACAATATCGAATATCAATGGTATGGTACATTTTATTAACATGAATAATACATTTAATTTATACGTTGACAGAAATAATGCATCTAACATAGTTTTCACAAGAAATGACTTTAACTGAAAATTGCAACAACTAGCCCTGGTCTCCCCTACACACAAACCCGCGGGCAGTTCATTCCCACGTAGCATAAACGAAACGCCTGGCTTTTGAATGAAACGCTTGTGTATTTAACTGTGTATCTTTGATGCACGACATAAAATCATATCATATGTATGGCCATATATGAGTAGAACCATGAGAATTCACGATTCATCAATTCATACTTACATAGAGTAGTTATTTAATAATGCAGATGCAGCATATGCAATGTATATGCCAATGTCTAAATATGCTATTAAAATAACAGAACTGCATCAGTGATTGATAATGGAAACATGTTAAAAACATTATCTTATTGCCATTCCCAATTAATTGATTCAGTTAAATATAATTCTGTGATAATATTAAAAAGGCTAAAGACAGTGAATGGATTCAGTGGGTGTGCACAGCCAGTAGTGTTTGGATGCAAAATGCAAACACCAGCAGGGATTGAACCTGCAAAACAACAATGAAACACCTTTACCATCAACACCACAATTTGGCAGAGTGGTTACACAAACAACTGATTAGGGCTGGGGCGAATTAAAAAATGAATTGGAATTATTAAATTTAATTCATGAATATGACAGACAGACAGACAGATGTACTTTATTTTGACCCATATACATACCACTCAACAAGTGAGTATGTAAAAGCATACATATAATAATTACATATAGTATACAATTATCAAATTAGGGTCTGGGAGACTCCCACTAAGACTAAAAAGCCGCTCTCATAGGAGCCACCCAAGTATAATTAAAGACAAATCCTGGTGTATAGAAAAATAGTAGCATAAATCGGTAAACAGATTGGCAAGGCTTACAACATGACATTATACATGATTACAGATTGAATGGTTATTCATCCAAAGAGGTACACATAAAAGCTTAATTTTATTGGTTATTCACTCACAATGGCAAATGTACCAAATTCGGAGTGTACACACAGCTACATAAGTGTCCAAATAATAATGTGTTATGTACATTGCAAACCCGTATAAGCTGTGAGGGTAGATTTTGTTTTTTTACTAAATCAGGTGCATTATTGATTGTATGTGGCAAGGTGTATTTGAGACTTTGTTTTGCAAATTCGTGTTGAACTCTGATTGTGTGTATGTTGTATTGTCCAAGTGTGTTAAAATTGTGAATGCTGTTGTTCTGACGAAGTGATACATTTTGAAAGTAAACAGAGAGTTTGTTATGTGCGAATTTATAACAGTTTTAGTTCTTGTAATTTTAATGTTTTCTATTTTTAATAATTTAAGACTTTTAAACAGTGGTTCAGTGTGAGCGTTATATTTTCTAACACTAATAATTTAGACAAGTTTCTTTTGAAGTTTCTGAATTCTGTCATATTTGTAGCCCCAAGCAGTTACGCCGTAGTTTAAGTGTGGCAGTATCAGTGTGTTGTACAATATGATCTTTATATTCAGAGCTAACAACAGGTTTAGTCTATTTAGAACACCCAATGTCTTTCAAAATGAAAATGTTAGAAATGTTAATTTGACTTTTCCAGTTAAATTGTTCTTTTAAATATATTCCAAGAAAATTTAATTCAGCCATTCTATCAATAGTAGTATTAGTTATTATTAGTAATGGAGAAGTCACACTTCTTTGTGGCTGTTTTAAAAAGCATAATATTATATACTTAGTTTTGTTGAGGTTGAGACATTTTGTTTACATTTAGTCATTCACTAATTTTGTTCAATTCTGTATTTATAACAAATTCTATTTCCATTTTGTTCATACGTGGAAAATGAGTCAGTTCAATTTAATCAACTCCAGTTAAAATAATTTTTTTATTTCATTTATTCAATTCAAATTCTCAATTAGTTCTATGGGAGTTTTTGCAAATGCTTGGGATAATAGTAATATTTAATGGTAATAGGTAATAGACGTTTTTTTGTAATAGTAATAGACAGGGTTGTTTTTTTTAATCGCTGATTTATATGAATTTAGCACAAATAATTGTTTTCAAGCATCGAGATCAACAAAGTTTTGTGTGTTTTTTAATACAAAAGCACAAAGTGCGCACACTTGTGTAGCTGTATTGACACCAAATAGCCTGATAGTCAAATATTTTATGACATTGTGTATACCAGATTTCAAATAAATAAAAAAATCAAATAAATAAAAAAAATCTGATTTAAATAAAAAAAATCCTATTTTTTTGATTTTTTTTTGAAATCATGATTTTTTCAACCCTGGTAATAGAGGAACTTTTTTCAAAAGTAATAGTAAATAAAGTAATAAATAATAGTCTGTTACTTTTTTATTACATCTATTGCAGCCAACTTATAAAATATCAGGTTTGTTTGCATGTTATTCCAACTGATAGTAATTGTAAACGATGTACAAACAATGGCTGAGCTGTTATTCAAACAACTTGAAAAGACCAGCAGGCTGATCATTTTATAGTTCAACACACCAGCACAAGAAAATGAGGTTCAATTAATTTTTTTTAACCCGGCTCTACAACTCACTATGTTTGCATAGCAACAAATAAAATGAAACAATCTGAACAGACATACACCCCAACTGTTTGTGAACACTTCATCCGTGGAACAGTCCGTGTCTGTTGGCAACACACCTGCCCAGCACCCTCGTTATGTCGGTTTCTTGCCTTTCTGAAAATTGGAGCTTGCTGCTAAAAGTCACAATGTCATAAATTAACTTTAGCAAAGAAAAAAGTACAGTAAATGTAAGTTTGTTAGACAATGTGATCCATAGATTACAGCAACCTTTACAGTCCTTAGGAGAACTTCACATGCCTGCGTTCTATCATACACATAGCTACATATTACTATACTATACATCTAACTGTTTCGTTGTTTAATTTTTTTTATTGCATTTTAATTGTCTGAGTATTATTGTCTGTGTGACATATGCTATTATGGTATATCCTATAATGCTACATGCCTGGAATTTAACCTTTTCGTTGTTTACATTGCGATTGAGTTTGTGTGACATGGTATATCCTATGCCTAGATGGCTATAAGGATATACCTTCGTATACTGTGTACTGCCGATTTTCTCTGATAATTTTTTATTCATTAACCATAGGCTTAGTCAAAGACAGTCAAGCTAATTTCCCCCTTTATTCAGGAACTCCGTGTCAGCTTTCCGTAGTAATAGACTACTGACAATTTAAATGTGTACTAATTGTTGGATTCACCTGATTTTTGGTATTTGAATCCTGTTTATGTCATTTGGTTACCATTGCCATATAGTAAAAATCATGATTAAGACAGAACTTTTTTGTTCAATGGTTGGAGATGAGAGGATGTAAATAACAATATCACCTGCAAGAATGTTGCACTGTTTGGGACAATCGATGAAGTCAGTAGGGGAAGTAGATTCGTCACTTTTCAAATGATTATTGCCCTAATTTTTAGCAACCATTCCGCGAACTGTTGCAGGTTCACATGGGCTCGCATGTTCTTTGTAAGTTTAACTTGGGTAAAGTGATGCCAAAGAGGTTATCTCTTCAGACAATTCTCTATAATGACTGTTGCGGATCTTCTAGGTGTAACTGCCTGAAATCACAAGAACAGAAATATTTTTCCACCAAAGGAAACTTTATTGGCAGTTATATCTTGTAGCATGTTGTTAATAGCAGCCAATGCATGGAGGTGGACCATGGATGCCTCGTCAATGATGAACATGGTGACATACCTCAACGTATCAGCATGAACTCATGCAGGCGGCACATTGCAAGTACTTGTATCAAGTATTGGCACAGGAAGCTTGAACAAACTGTGCACCATGCGTTCTCCATTCAGAAGGTTGGAGGCAATCCCAGTCCAAACACTGGCATCAACCGTATTGTGGTGAGCATGAAAATATGAGATCAAAGTTTTGTATACCATGGTCTTGCCACTCGAGGAAATATGCATGGCATTTAGGTAGTTCACCTTGTGAAATGTCCACTACACAAATGTAAAGGGGACCTGGCTCCAGGACCTACGTGATTGACCCCCCAATCATACATGATTGACCCCCCAATCATACGTGATTGACCCCCCCAATCATACGTGATTGACCCCCCCCCCAATCATACGTGATTGACCCCCCCCCCAATCATACGTGATTGACCCCCCAATCATACGTGATTGACCCCCCCAATCATACGTGATTGACCCCCCCAATCATACGTGATTGACCCCCCAATCATACGTGATTGACCCCCCCAATCATACGCAAGAAGAACCTTGTGCAATCTCTCGTGCTTAAGCTAGAACAGCAGCAACCAAAACCCGCTGCTGAGTGTTCAACAATGACATTTTGGTAGTGACAATCTCTTCCTCTTGTGCCAAATCGAAATCTGTCTGGAGGATGTTAATGCATTGAACGTCTGGAAGACCGAGAGCAGCACGTGTTGTACAAGACAGGAGCAGTAGGGCCTATAGCCTAGATGTCTCAAAGTACTTTCATTTTCACTTGTTCAGATGGCTGATGTGTACATATTCTTCAACCATGGCATGTTTATGGTTGAACCACAACTCCAGTGGGTTCTGCAATGCGCAGATGAGTAGGATATTTTGATAAATTAATGATCAGGCCAGCTCCACGAAACGCTGCAGATATCCAAACAGCCGAAGAAATACTACAAATGAACATTGTTAATACAACAAGGGGTGAAGTCAGGAAAGCTATCAAAACATTGAAAAATGGGAAAGTAGGTTCAGATGGAGTACCGGCGGACATAAGCACATCAACTGATATGCTCTATGAAATCGGGGATGAAGAGGAGATACCGGAGGAGTGGAAAGAAGGATATTTGGAGATTTTAGGGAATGCAAAAACTACACAGGAATTGTGCATCTCCCGGAACCATGGAAGGTGCTAAACGGAATAATTCTAGAGAGTCTGAAAATGGCATTCGACTCAAAACTAAGGGATCATCAGGCAGGCTTCCGTCAGCAAAATACGATCCAAGATGGCGACAGGTGATTCAGGCTCTGTTTTGGCTCTCCTCGTTTGCGTCATCTTATTATGTCGTAGTCCACTCAGACGACCCACCTGTGTTCCAACAGGTGAGAGAACGGTTACGGAACCTACTGATGCTAAATCGGTGAGTTTTCGCTCCGATACTGGCTACAACGATGGGCCAGAATATAAATTTTACATTTAAAACAGAACAATGAGTTGAACATGTAATTTGTAGTACCGTAAACGTGTGGTACACATTTTGCATGTTATTTAACAGACCTTATATTAAAGTATTACATTCATGCTTTTACTGCACATGCATGTTACGCATAACTCGGCTTCATAAAAAAATCAGTTTCAACGAATGTTTGCAATTACTGCCAATTATGTAAAACTCAGTGATACGTTTAATTACCACCAGCCTACCTACAACATATTTACTATCACGTATCTTCCTACTTTTTATTGTAGCTTTTCAAGTTTACTTGAAACCGCTTAATTCCTGTAATTCTCACCGGTTTTGGAAACACTACATTGCCACTACTTGCACATGAAGGATGATTTCGGCACCAGGTTTGCCACCCATAACTCCTCTTTCTGAGGGGGGGGACGTAACAAATATTTGCAATTAATACCAATTGTCTAGATTATGTTTAATTACCCCAAGCTACCTGCAAACTATGTATTAGCTTATCGTCTCTTTCTACTTGATGTGGCAGTGTTCCAGGTTTACAGGAAACCGCTTAATTCATGTAGTTCTCTTGGTTGGACATTGCTCATCTACCGGACTGGGAAGCACTACCTTTACTGACGTCACATATGTCTGTGTTACTGTTCCTGGCCTGCTCGCGTCCGGGTCGACATGTTTGTCCTGTGCGAAAGGTAGACATGTTTTCTTTGACCTTTTTGGTTTTATGACGATGTTTACCTTTCTTCTATTTAGTAATTCTTCCTTCTCGAGAGTGTCGGTGATGATGGCCGATTTTCTTTTTCTCCGTTCTGTTGCAGTTGCTTTTCAAGGACCTGCCTTCGGGTATGGCCATAGGGCCTCATGCGTATGCCTCTGAGATGACTCAGGTGATCCTTTACGGGTTGATGCTGCTGGTGATCCTTGACTGGTCGATGGTGCTGGTTCTGTAGCAGGTGTATTCACATCAACGTATCTGTCAGAGACAGCCGCAGACAGGAACGCACCGTCGGGGAATATAGTCCTGTTCATGGGATAGATGCCGGTTGCTTTGCGTGATGACGTTATGTTGCAGTGTGAAAACGCTTTAACAAACGCTTACCCACTCAGTTCTACATCATAAATGGTGATTGACTTGGTTGGATGTGAGAGCATCCAAGAGTCGCATGCCGTGTTGAAGTACCGTTGAAAGGGCCCATATATTCCTACATCTAAGGGCTGCATTCGACGACTGCAGTGTCGGGGGATCGTGACAATAGACATGCAACCCCTTTTCTCGCGCCATTCCCACCACCTCTACAGAAATGTGACTTTCGTTGTTATCCATGACTAAAACTCCACGTTTCGTTGCAGATGCATCCATGTGTCCCATGAAGTGCTCTAGTACCTTAGCGAACAATTCATCCATCCAGACTGGGTGGCAAGACCCAGACTTCCATTTAGAGCCCCGTTTATCATGTGTTCGCAGAAGTTTACATCCAAAATACAGTACTCCACTGACAATTATCCTGCGTTTTGCCATCATTTTAGACTAACGTCCCTTCAACATCGTAGACAAGTTGCAGATCTGATCTCCCTACATAAATGTGTGAACTCTCATCTAGATTCGACCTATCTGGTAGGAAATATCCAATATCATTGCCCTTCAGGATTTCTACGAAAGAACACTCCTTTTAGAATTTCCAACTGCAGAATCAACATTAGGAAATGCTCATATTTAATTAGATGTATGGCTACTTTCAGCACTTTGTAATTTAACTGAACCCACTTGTGATATATTTACGGGAGCCAATAGCTTCAGATCTGCAATTCACAAACATTTCCATGCATAATGCCAATGTCTAACCTGCTACGCTAGTAATGTAGGTACCAACACTTTATAATCGTGCAGTCAGTAGAATGGAATTCTCCTGTTTATATTAATTTTATTGACTTCAAAAAAGCCTTTGATAATTTAGACCGTGAGACTGTGTGGAAACTATGGAATACCAAAGAGAAGTTCATCTCGGCAATCAAACGCAACATGCAACGGCAGAGTTCTATACGAAGACCAATTTGAGGTAAAGACTGACGTGAAACTGTCACCATTTCTGTTCCTGTTGGCCAGCGACTGGACCACAAGAACATCTACAGAAGGACAAAAAATAGTTTACAATGGACACTGATCTGGCTCTTCTTTCACACAACAAAAATGCAAGAACAAACATCACAACTGCAGCCACATTAGGACTGCTGTGAACAAAGGCAACACATTAGGACTGCATGTGAACAAAGGCAAAACCAAAATCATGAAAATCAACAGCAAGAACAACAACCCAATTACAAGTAGGAGAAGTCCTAGATGAAGTAAGGTATTTCACGTATGTGGGCAGCATCGTGGACACAAACGGAGGAACAGGTAGTGATGTAAGGGCTATGATGAGGAAAACAATGGCAGCCTTCAGCGTGCTTAATAAGATATGTAAGCCCAGAAAAATATCAATACCAACTAAGTTACGCGTTTTTAACTCAAATTGAAATTGAAAACCTTTTTCTCCATTAAATGTATCACATAAAATATAACGTTTTCTTTGGGCTCACATTGTTAAGGTATAAACAGTAAGACAAATGATTAATATATGAGACAAGTAAAACATATAAAATATGTTTGTGAGTACTGTACATTATTATTATCCATCAATTCAATTTCAACACACGCACGTACAGACACAATTGCTAACAGACAGAGGGTCAACTCTCACACAGATACGCTGTGGTCGGTCGGAAATGCTCCAAAGAACCAAGGTGGGGTTCACCTGTAAGTCAAGTAGACGCTGTATAAGTAAATGAGGTTGAATGGTATTAAACGCTGAGGAAAAATACATGAAAAGGATCCTGAAAAAATTCCCAGTAGAGTCTAAATGTTTAGAGACTATATCAAGCAGTGTTAAAGTGGCATCCTCCACCCCCTCCCTGTCCTGTACGTTAAAGTGGCATCCTCCACCCCCTCCCTGTCTTGTATGTTAAAGTGGCATCCTCCACCCCCTCCCTGTCTTGTATGTTAAAGTGGCATCCTCCACCCCCTCCCTGTCCTGTATGTTAAAGTGGCATCCTCCACCCCTCCCTGTCCTGTATGTTAAAGTGGCATCCTCCACCCCCTCCCTGTCCTGTATGTTAAAGTGGCATCCTCCACCCCCCTCCCTGCCCTGTATGTTAAAGTGGCATCCTCCACCCCCCCCTCCCTGTCCTGTATGTTAAAGTGGCATCCTCCACCCCCTCCCTGTCCTGTATGTTAAAGTGACATCCTCCACCCCTCCCTGCCCTGTATGTTAAAGTGGCATCCTCCACCCCCTCCCTGCCCTGTATGTTAAAGTGGCATCCTCCACCCCCTCCCTGCCCTGTATGTTAAAGTGGCATCCTCCCCCCCTCCCTGCCCTGTATGTTAAAGTGGCATCCTCCACCCCCCTCCCTGCCCTGTATGTTAAAGTAGCATCCTCCCCTCTCCCTGCCATGTGTGTTAAAGTGGCATCCTCCTCCCCCTCCCTGCCCTGTATGTTAAAGTGGCATCCTCCTCCCCCCTCCCTGCCCTGTATGTTAAAGTGGCATCCTCCTCCCCCTCCCTGCCCTGTATGTTAAAGTGGCATCCTCCACTCCCCTCCCTGCCCTGTATGTTAAAGTGGCATCCTCCTCCCCCCTCCCTGCCCTGTATGTTAAAGTGGCATCCTCCACTCCCCTCCCTGCCCTGTATGTTAAAGTGGCATCCTCCTCCCCCCTCCCTGCCCTGTATGTTAAAGTGGCATCCTCCTCCCCCTCCCTGCCCTGTATGTTAAAGTGGCATCCTCCACTCCCCTCCCTGCCCTGTATGTTAAAGTGGCATCCTCCTCCCCCTCCCTGCCCTGTATGTTAAAGTGGCATCCTCCACCCCCCTCCCTGCCCTGTATGTTAAAGTGGCATCCTCCACTCCCCTCCCTGCCCTGTATGTTAAAGTGGCATCCTCCTCCCCCTCCCTGCCCTGTATGTTAAAGTGGCATCCTCCTCCCCCTCCCTGCCCTGTATGTTAAAGTGGCATCCTCCTCCCCCCTCCCTGCCCTGTATGTTAAAGTGGCATCCTCCACTCCCCTCCCTGCCCTGTATGTTAAAGTGGCATCCTCCCCCCCCCCGCCCTGTATGTTAAAGTGGCATCCTCCTCCCCCTCCCTGCCCTGTATGTTAAAGTGGCATCCTCCTCCCCCCTCCCTGCCCTGTATGTTAAAGTGGCATCCTCCACTCCCCTCCCTGCCCTGTATGTTAAAGTGGCATCCTCCACTCCCCTCCCTGCCCTGTATGTTAAAGTGGCATCCTCCACCCCCTCCCTGCCCTGTATGTTAAAGTGGCATCCTCCACCCCCTCCCTGCCCTGTATGTTAAAGTGGCATCCTCCACTCCCCTCCCTGCCCTGTATGTTAAAGTGGCATCCTCCACTCCCCTCCCTGCCCTGTATGTTAAAGTGGCATCCTCCACTCCTCTCCCTGCCCTGTATGTTAAAGTGGCATCCTCCCCCCTCCCTGCCCTGTATGTTAAAGTGGCATCCTCCTCCCCCCTCCCTGCCCTGTATGTTAAAGTGGCATCCTCCACTCCCCTCCCTGCCCTGTATGTTAAAGTGGCATCCTCCACTCCCCTCCCTGCCTACTGACCGCGATCTGCTGCGGGCGTGAAATCCGGGCCAGGCACGTATACACAAGTATGACTGTAATCTGTCCAATCTCTCGAGGGAGATAGTGTGGCCTGAATGACACAGTCAAGATCTCGTAGTGTTTACCGTTGACAGTCTCTCGCACCGTAAAGTTCGTTGCCCATTTGTTGTTTACCAACTTGCCCAGACCACCTCCTAGTTGTTTCTGGGTTTTCTTAGAATCACGATCAAGGCGAATAGTAGTAAACCCAGGCAAGTTCATGTCCGAAACATCTTCCGCAAGCCACGTTTCTGTGAATCAAAAGAGACTGCGCCGACGATATAATCACCATCATACTTTGTCAACGCTGAAAGTTCGTCCATCTTGTTTTGAAGGGAGCGCACGTTTGACTTTGTAATAGAGGGTAGGGTAGCCTGCAACCTCTCTTTTTCAGTCTGTTTCGAACCCCACCCTCGATCCCCGTTTCTTCTTCTTCTTTGGTTAAAATTATGTGTTAAGATTATGGTTCTGTGTGCATCAGAAATATGATGTACAACATAATCACTGCTACAGAAGATCAGCACTTTTGTAAATTAATGTCTTAAGAAGAATTTAAGGGTGGCCAGAAACAATTAGCAATGATCGAAGTATTATGTGAAAAAACAAACCAGGAGCATATCGAACATCACATTAGAAGGAAGAAAGCTGGATAGGCCGTCCTCTCATGAAGCCAACACAACACATAGCGAGACAGGCGCTCACATGGAACCCTCAGGACAAAAGGAAAGGGGAAGGCCAAGAAACACCTGGTGCAGAGAAGTAGAAGCAGAGATGTCAAAAGCAGAATACAAGTGCAGACAGCTGGAAGCCGAAGCCCCAAAGTGTGTCCGGTGGAAAGGAGTCGTTGATGGCCTATACTCCGCCGAGGAATGAAAAGGCTTAAGTCAAAATTAAGTCAGTCCACCCAACTGGACCTGTGAGAGTTTGTGTAACTAGTCCACCGAACTCGATATGTTCATTCACTATATAGTGTCACCCAGATCCGATGAGTAAATATGTTTCACAAGTTTCTCAGCAGCCTGTCGCATGTCTCTTGGTTCCACGACTTCCATCCCCGTCAAGTTAAGGAGAAATCCAAAGCGGTCCTCGGTGTACGCTTTGGCTCTCGATCTAGCTTATGTTTATTCGAAGACAGCAAATCGAGGAGGTAGTGAAGTCACCAAGACGAAAACTCACGCAAGGATCCCAATTGACCTCTTCTGCTCGACTGTAATATATAGGGTTCAATGAGGCGGTGTCACATTCACGACTATAACACAGAAGATCGGAGCGAAGAGACTCTCAGCGGCTAATCATTTTTTTCTCAATTATGATTGATTTTGTGGGGGGCCCAGTGTTAGATTAATCATTGGTACAAGTGGTACACTAATAACAGGCCCCCCACAAAAAGAGCAACTGGTATGTCACGGAATACACACGTGAAACGATTAGTGCGTGTCAGTTTAAAATGTTGTATCTATCTAGTATCTAGATACGCGCGTACTTCCCCCATCGTAAAATAATGTGATTATTAGTCGATAGAGGGCGACGCTAACATCATAAACCACGTGACCAAGCGGACTTCCGTCTGGTTGAGGCAAGATGTGTGAAGTTGGAAAGTTTCCGGGTTGATTAAAAGTTCATATAGAATCGTTTATGGGATACTTTCAGTTGATGCGGCGTCGCTGTGCGAAGGAAATCTTATCATAATTATTTTGGTAAGTTATTTTATCAGTTGATTACTAGAAACTACTTTTAGAAGTGTCGCACCTGAAAATGGGTCATTTTTGTTACTGCTTTGCCTTGGCGAGGCTTTGGCCCGCACGGGGCCTTGTCTTGTTCGACAATTAAACTCACTGTTAATGTTTAGTCATGTTATTTTATCCCGCAGAGACATCCATGTTAAAGAGTGAGGTCGTATATATCCTGTATTTCCACAGTTTATACCAATCTTGTGGCTGTCTGTGGCGCTGGCGCTGCCTAATTGTGTGTGTAATCACACAGACAGATCTGACTTCAAGTCAAGAGGAAGTTATATGTATGTGCCCTATTTACGCTATTGTATATGTGCCAACAATGGCAATTAGTCGGACGTTCTATGTTTGCTTAGATTCAGTTATTTATTTATTCCATTAATTAATTTGTCAATCATGACTTTTGGTATATAAATTTGTATGATATGTACATATCTGTTCAAAGTACAGTGACAGTGGTAACTATCTGAAATATATACTGAATGTGCCCGTTGTCTATGACTACAGGGTTGAAAAGAAAAATGATTTTTTTTTAGATTAAAAAAAAATCTGATTTTTTATTTATTTTATTTTGGAAATCTGGTATATAGACATTTATATGGATGTTTATATTTATAAACTCTTTCAAACGTGTTCTATCCAAATCAATTTGGGTACTTGTCTTAACAGAGGGTACATGATTTTTGCTTATATAAAGACATTAGACAATGTCCACAAGGCCTCACAGGCTCACCCCCTGTAGTTAATCTGTCTTGGAAAGGAAAGCATGCTGTGTGGCTGTAGCAGTGGTAATTATTGTTTGCTGAAAGGGTGGATTAGCACCTGTCTAGGGCTCTGTGTACTCTAAGGGTATCCAATCAGACTGCAAACTGGTACAGTATTAAACAATTGTAGCCCAGACTGTCTCACTTGAGTCAACATACTGAATTGGTAACAACTAGCACAAGCTCTAAGTGGACTTTAACTCATAGCTTCTGATTTAAAAAAAATAGTTCCTCTTGAAGACAAGAAAGGGAATAGCTCAAACATACACAATGTCATAAAATATTTGACTATCAGGCTATCTGGTGTCAATACAGCTACACAAGTGTGCGCACTTTGTGCTTTTGTATTAAAAAACATACAAAACTTTGTTGATCTTGATGCTGGTAAACAAATGATTTAAATTAAACAATCCTTTATGACTATTAGCATGTTTTCAGCTTTGGAAGGTATGGGGGTCCTGTTATATGCCAGGTTATCATATCCTTATACTTTACTCAGGGTTGGTACATTTCTAAAAAAATATTTAAAAAACCATGATTCACACCGTGCCACTATAAATATATTTTATATATATGTCATGACAAATAAATCTTGCACTCTGGATCCTGTTCCAATCGTGTCTTGATTCATTGCTCAATACAAGGGTTGGGTTCAAATCATTCAGTTGTAATTTTGTAATTTGTCATTAATTACAATAACATTATAATTTTTTTTACAACACTAATTGTTTCATTGTCAGTAATAATACTAATATTACTTGTCTGTGGACTGAGTGGGTGACAGGGCATTACAAGTCAGATGGCACTGCGGTGCTTGTATGCATTGCTGGGGGGGGGGGTATAACATATTAGAAGGAAACAGGTATCTTGATAGTAAAATAAATTAATGTAAACACAAAAAAATATGAATGTTTAGAGTTTCTGTCACACGGCAGAAACCTGCCAGCCCTACACAGTTTAGCAGTTTATTTTGTCAACACAACAGTGAGATTAAATTAAGCAGAGTTGTATTTTCACCCAAATAAACGTAACACTGACAGTGGGAAAAAGACTGTTAAATTTTTTTTGGGACATTTGTAACAGCCTGTGCAGTGAAAGGTCATTTTTATTTATAAGTCTCTGTGGAAAATTACCGTAAGCACCGTGTATCACTGTATATGTGTTGTACATTGTGTGTGCACTGGCAGTAAATGCCCTGTGTGCACAGTGTATCAATGTACATGTGTTGTACAATCACTACACTGTATGTGCACTGGCAGTAAATGTCCTGTGTGCACAGTGTATCACTGTACAGGTGTTGTACACTGTCCATTGACAGTAAACATCTCGTATGCAGTGTGTCATTGTACATGTGTTGTACACAATGTACACACTGGTAGTAAACAATGTATCATCGTACAAAGAACAGTGCAACCACTGTCATAGAAAGCAACAAGGGTATGACTAATACCAGCAAACATCTCAAGCGTATCTGTTTAAACCTTATTTGGACTACCTGGTAGTAACTGCAGCGTGGGACTGTCATGGTCTCGTAGATATCACTGCATTCCACATGGTAGTGCACAGATTTAGTTTGCAGCAACGTAAGATGTGAGTTGGTCATGTATTGCCTCATGAAGATTCTAGTGCATTTGTGTTTTGATCCGATGTCAAATTTGTGATAATTTTACTAATTGTCAGGCTAATGCAGGAGTTGTTTAACAAGTTTTTACAGAGAGATCACCAGCTTTATGTCCATGGCTACACATTTACCCATGTAGAAAATAATTTTACTTCCCCTGGCATTGACTCCAGGTTGAAGGGACTTACAGCTTTAATATGTCTCTTCTGAAAAACACAGGTAAAGTGGGCTGAATGAAATTGCCGAAATTTAAAAACGGTAGTAAGTGGGCTCAAACCCCGATTCTCTTGAATGACAGTCTGGTGGCGTTCCATCCACCAAACTATCACAACCCACCCGTCCACTTTTTTCATAGTGATAAGAAATTATTCTGAAAAGCTAAGTACTAGTGAAGATGTAGTTCTACGAAGAATCTATCGCTGTGTTTTTGTCAGATTTTATGTACATATCTTGGAAATTTTCAACAGAGATGATTGTGTAGTTATTTACAAATGCATTTGTTTGAGGTTTGTGGGTGTCAACATTGTAATGTGTTTGTTTGTGGGTGTCAACATTGTAATGTTGCTGTCTTTTGTGGGTGTCAACATTGTAATGTTGCTGTCTTTTGTGGGTGTCAACATTGTAATGTTGCTGTCTTTTGTGGGTGTCAACATTGTAATGTTGCTGTCTTTCGTATTGCATCATATTAAGCGATCCACAAACATTTCCAGCAAACAAATATCACCATGTCATAAAGGTCAACTGTGTGCTCTTCCTCCTTGTTCCCTGCTGTACAGAGATGAGGGTCAGGTAAAGTATTGTCGAGCCACTCTTCCTGTTCCTTCATTCCATAGTTTTCTGTCAGCTGCCCCCTCTCCATCTTTCATCCTCCCCCGATCTTCTCATATCCCTCCTCACACAGTCCTCCCATCTCAGCTATGGTCTTTTCCTGTGTCCTTGATGTTTTTCCACCTCTGCTGTCTTTGCTAGTTTGCCTGCATCCATCATTACCAAGTGGCCTGCTATATAGATCTTCATATGTATATATGTTTTTATTTGTTATGAGTTTAATTATTTAAACAGCTCCCTAAACACTTGGAAGATATGCCCACAAGTTCACAGTTTATCTGAAGAAAAGATAAAGGGATATTTGTCTGTTGTTGATGTAACATTATAATTCTGAATGATCCTACATCTAGTTTTGGGCGTGTCAAAAGGGTCTGCTTTGCATAGTTGCACCTAAATCTTCATGAACCTGAGCTCAGAAGTTCAACAAACCAGGATTATTCAGCATAATATCATAAGAGGATGCACAAAAGTTACCAACAGAGGGAGGTGGAAATTCAATTTCGAAAAAAAAAAAAATTGTAAGATAGATGATCTGAGCTGTCTGTCCACTGATATTCGAAATGTACAGGTGACAAGCTAAATAGCCATGACTTCCAGACATGTTGGGTTTTAACAGAACATTGTGTTGTGCAAGCAGCTTGTGTCATCCAACTAGATACTTGACTAGACACCCTGATAGCCTCCACAGTGGCAGAGAGGTTTAACTTATCAGGTTTGTTCACATGATTGACCTGCTTGACCTCTGGCAGTTGCTGCTGTTTCCTGGACCGTGACCAACCTGAATGAGCTGTTATATGTGTTCAGCCACGCGTGACTGAAGCTCTGGTAGAGACTGCCATGGGGTGCAGTGGTCAGGTCGGCCTTGTATGCCTGTGGGTGCTGTGCTCTTATCTGGCTGGCTGCAACTGTTACTGAGAAATGTTTTGTAGGTCTGTGTTAAGAAAAAAGGTAAGTTCTTTATAATTGAATAGCCACCCATGGAACTGCACAATGTGCTTTACAGTACAATTACTGCATGACGAGTGTTCGTTCACATACGTACACCAGCCAGGAACTTATTTAAACAGCTGAGCTGAGAACAAAACTGCCCAAGCTCTGAGACGGCAGCAAGAGGATTCACACCGCGGTTCTCTTGGTTGTGAGTCTGACGTTCTACAACCGAGTCTATAAGCCTTGAAGAGAGGGTACCTGGAAGTAGAACAACAACAACGCCCCAGAAATACATAAACAACAAGTCTTTACAATGGCTGTGGTGTGCTATTATTGTAACTTTATTATTACTGAATATTCTTCAGGATAGTTCATTTTCAAATCAAATAACTTTCTTTTTACATATCCAAGGTGTGTTTAGTTTACCTGGTAGAGGCTTTCATCAACGTGTCACGTCAGAAAAAGGCTAGAGAATGACAAGACACTAAAGAAGAGAACAAACCTAAACCTAGACGACATCATGGAGTTGTTGAAATTTGTCCTGGAGATGACATACTTCAGATTTGAAGGAGAAATTTATCAGCAGAAATTTGGAGTAGCCATGGGCAGTCTGGTATCCCCCATTGTTGTCAACTTGTACATGGAGGACCTGGAGCAGAAAATAATAGCCACAGCACCTGTAGATTGCCAACCGAGAAACTGGAAACGATATGTGGACGATGTAATTTGCCTGGTACACACAGGAAAGGCAAAGAAATTACAACAACACATGAACACTGTAGACCCCACAGGGAGCATCATTTTCACGCGGGAAGATGAAGAGAACAACAGCATGCCCTTCCTGGATGCGAAGTTCACCAGAAAGGAAGATGGCAGTGTGAAGTCTACAGTGTACAGGAAGAAGACACACACCGACCAATACTTGAACTTTGTGTCCCACCACCCCAAACATCAGAAGTTAGGAGTGGTCAGAACCCTTATGCACAGGTGTGAGATGATAACTTCAGAGGAGGGGGACAAGAAGGAAGAGGTGGAACACTTGAGAGAAGCTCTAAGAGTATGTGGCTATCCGTCCTGGGCCTTGAACAAGGTGACAGATAGCTGTAAGAAGAAAAAGAACAAAAAAAAAGCTAATGACAGAAATTACAGGAGCCAAGTAGTCATCCCATACGTAGAGGGGGTCTCAGAGAGAGTACACCGAGTACTGAAGAAATATGGAGTAGCAACAACTATGCGTCCCCACACCACCCTCAGGCGCTTGTTGGTACATCCCAAGGACAAAGTAGAGGTAGAAGAACAGGGTGAACTGGTGTACCAAATACCATGCAAGAACTGTGGTGCTGAGTACATTGGGGAGACAGGAAGACTACTAAAAACACGACTGGAGGAACACAGAAAGGATGTAGACAACACGAAAAAAGAGAAATACACAAGGAGGGGGGAAAAAAGATTGATGTCTACCATCAATAAATCCGCCCTTACAGACCATGCGACAACTGAAAACCACATCATAGACTGGGAGGGAGTGAACATTGTAGACAAGGAACCCAACCGAAGAATACGGCACATCAAAGAAGCCATCTGGATCAGAAAAACTAGAACACCCATCAACACGAGACGAGGGCAATTATGAACTGCCTCACGTGTACGATGACGTCATCAAGCGTCATAGGTACTGATGAAATCAACGTGACACGTTGATGAAAGCCTCTACCAGGTAAACTAAACACACCTTGGATATGTAAAATGAAAGTTATTTGATTTAAATTTATTGTTGTAACTGTTGTGAATCTCCAGCCAGCTTCATTGTCCAGTGCATCCCATAGATAATGCTGTTTAACCTGTATCGTTGCACAACAGTTTCACCTGATTGCCACCATTGAACTTCTATTTAATTTACACTTAATCAGTTAATGTCCTTATTTCTAGTGTTGTTCTTCTTATTGTGTTTTTCACACAAGATGTTGCCTTTTTCGAGGGCGTGACGCCTTTGCCCGGTCCATGATGGATTGATGGTTGCTCTGCAGTCATATTTCGTTGACTGCGTCTCGCCAGTGTTACGTCACTTCCTCGTGGTTGTCTTTGCTCGGCTTACTCCGGTGCACATGCAATTTAGTGGTGCCAGCAGACCCCGCGGTTGGTCAGACCCTGCGGTTGGTCAGACCCCGCGGTTGGTCAGACCCCGCGGTTGGTCAGACCCCGCGGTTGGTCAGACCCTGCGGTTGGTCAGACCCCGCGGTTGGTCAGACCCTGCTGGTAGGGATTCAGTGGGTAGTAATCCCATTTTAATGACTGTTGAAGTTTCTCCAGTCTGGTGCCGCTGGGCGACGAGTTCAGCGGTTTTATGGTGTTCATGAAGCTTTTCTGTGACTTAAGTCGGCTCGCAGCAGGCATGTGGTTGTGTAGTTGGTGTTTTGTACCTGCCACTTGTCTTAATCTTTCCGTGTGGCTAGCAACAGTCTGCCTGATGTCGGGGGGAGATATGCCAACCAGCAGATATAGGCTGTCTATGTTGATAGGTTTCTGACAATCTGCTATGATTCGGCAGCAGTCATGTAGGGCAGGGTACTGCTTGTTTTGCATGTGTTGATGTTGCCCATACAGCACATGCAAGCATTGATGCAGTGGAATGGCAGAAAGCAAGTCTGTAAGCCTTGTAGAGAGGGTTGACGGGCAGAAGAAGATCACATTACTCTGGTTCCCCATTGTTGTTACACCAAGCTCTTTCAGGCGTTTTTCATAACTAAGGTCTGTTAGTTCTGGAATCAGTTGGTTGCTGCTGAATCCTGCTCATCTTGTGCCAGATCTTATTACAGTGCATGAATTGATATTTTCTGTCCTCTGAATGTCTTGTCACGAAACTTGGTCAGTTACATCAGGGGTTCTGTGGTCTGCGGGATGGTTTGAGGTGGTCCCAAGGGACAACGCAATGTCCACGTTAATTGTGTGTAAAAAATCCTTTAACCCATTAGACCCCGTAAATTGAATTAAGCATGTTCTTCTTTTCCCCCAGCAACTGAGACAGATTCTGAAAATTATATATAATATATTTTGATTTAATAAAAATGCACATCTTCAATTACATCGATCATTTTTTTGCAATACAGTGGGCCTCAGTGGCTTTAGCAGCCCCATGGGTGGGCTTCAAGGAGAAAAGTTTGGGAATCCCTGAGTTATATTATATCAGTTCCATATCAGAAAACACTATACATGTGAAGAGAGCAACTATAGACATACTCAGCACCCAAAAATAACATCAGTATATATTTTATCACAGCTTTATTTAATTTCTGCATATTATGGCACATTATGGCAAAGAAATGTAACATATGCAACATATTCTATTGTACCGTTTACTTGTTGGAAATAATTATAAAGCTAGATGGTATAATTTTTTTTAGATTAATTTTTTTAGATTCATTTGAGATACCAATTCCAATTCTGGCATTTCATTTCCAATTACAAATGTAATTGACCCCCAAGTCTGCGTGTCAGTGCTACACCCCGAGAGCTGACATGGTGCCTTCTCTTATGTGGCAGTTCTTTTCTACCACAACATCTAGTCTAAATTAGCATGGTGGCTCAACTGATTCGGTGCTCCACCAGTTGTTTTATACACCAATCATTGAGTACAAGTAAAACACACATGGGGGGGTAAATTGATAACGTGTGAATGGACTTACAGATCTTCGCCCTTTATCTGTAAGATCCAGTGTTTGGGTATGGGGGGCTTGAGTATATGTTAACCCCCTTCCCGTATGCTCCCAGCCAACAACTTCACCCCCCCAATATTCAACAGCTTCCTTTATATAAACACCCCTAGTATAAAACACCCCTGAATGATAGCCATAGATGTAGGGTAGCTTGGGGATATGACATAAGATGCATGACATAAGATGCATGACATAAGATGCATGACATAAGATGCATGACATAAGATGCATGACATAAGATGCCTTCTACAATGCAACACAAAAGGACGTACCTTTGATAATCCTAACAATAAAGCAACCAGGAACTAAGATCAACAAAGTGACGTCATTGACCCACCCCACCTATTGTGTCCAAGCTGTGCACATTCCTTTGGTGACACGATTGTGGTGCACTATTAATATCCTTGTCCAAGGGGGAAATATTATTATTTAAAGCTTCCTCCTCAATTAAAGCTCCTCTTTAATTAGGTTTTCTGCTCATCTCATTTCAAATTCATTTTGCCAAAAATTGAACCTACCTAGTATCAACTGTGACATGGCATGATAACACATTTATACAAATGTTTTGTTTAGTTTCAGTGAAATCGTCAGGCAAACTAATTAATTTATTTTTAACTGGATCCAGTCAAAAATCTATGAAACGAGCAAACTTGCTGTAACTCTGTATACGTTAGAATTTATAAGGATATTCACACTTTCACAAGTTAACAAATGTCACCATCAAACAAAATTTTTCTATTTTTATAAAATTGACGACATTAGGTTACATATTACATAAATATGCACATATTACATAAATTGACTGCACATATTATTTAAACCATTCACACAGATTTAAACATCAGTGAACCTGATTTGTGATGGATTAAATGAATTGAAAGGGAATTTTAATGTACACTTGTTATTTGCTTGCAAATGTACGTGGTTCCACTAGCGCTACTGGTGGTCATTTGGACCATAGGCCACATGGCATCAGATTTGGCTAAACAAAAGTTACCCATTTAAGCAAATTTAGCCACCAGCATTTTTGTTGAATAACACGTGAACTTTTGTTGTTGTATTGCACATAAAAAAATTGGCTAAAGCCATTTGTATTTAGCCAAAAAAAATTGGGGCCTTTAGCCAAAATGGCTAAACAGTTTACAACATCAGAGCTAGCCCAGCACTATAGTTAACTGTTAATGTCCACATGCAGCTTATCATTTGTTTTTTTTAAAAAGTTTTGCTATGAATTTTCCATCTTGGGTCTTTTTCCCGCTATTGCTCATAAAACATTCAGTCCGTTGAAGGACTATGGTTCAAGTCCACCAGCTGCTGTTTCGAAACTTGGGCAGTTTCTTTAACCTCACATTGCCAGTCTGTTGGAAGAGACACTAAAAGCCTTTCCTCCTGTCTACCTGGTGTATGTGCAGGGGAAGTAAAACACCCCACACTGGGGGTAAATGTGTAACCTGCTGTGAACTCTTGTCTCTCATGAGCCACTGCAGAAGCGTCCATGGTGTGGGTTTGTCAGTTCTGCTAACTACCTTGCAAAAAGATACTGTACGTTGAATTCTATGACTGTGTTTCTGATCATTTCTTTCTTTGAGGTTGTCCTACAGTCATAACTCTTAATGCCTATCCCCAATTCCAGTCTTACACAATGTCAGGTGCCATTTGAGTCAATCACCAGGTTTGTTTGTTTTTCAGTACTTATTTGCTGTTAAACAAGTTGGGTCTGAGTATTTATTTAAGTCACTGATCCATTCATATCATATAAGCCAGAAACATGCTGTGTAGTACAACTACATAATATGTGTAGTTACACTGTAGTTAAACATAAGGTTGCCAGGCACCACATCCTGTTAGCTGATCTATTTTCATCCTATTAGGTATGTGAGTATATGTTGTACATAATAACATCACACTGCTCACTGATTCTGACACTGACGGTGATGCACTGGACTGCAATGTGTCTTTCTAAATGCCAGTACCTATCTGATCTTAGACCAGGGAAAATCTCAAGAAACTTGACCTTTACTGCAGTGCTAGAACTGAAAAGTAAGTAATATTGAATTGTAACAGGAAATTTGTATGCAGTGGCATATTTGGGGGCATTGGGCCAAAAAACCCTTTATGTTTTTTATTTTTTCCATTGTACCACTAGATGACAGCATGGTAAACTAATGGGTAAGTAAACTTGCACCCTGCAAGATCCTAGACACGCCACTGTTTGTTTGTGAGTGGGTGGATGGGATTCAGTGTGTTTGTAATTACCCCCAGAATGTAGAATTGCTGAACTGATGCAATTGATGTTGCTACATAAAAAAATTATTCAAATAGATATCATTGCATTTCACAGTTATGTGTGCATGCTTTATGTCATGTAACTTTTTAACTCAAAATATAATATTTTATGTCCAGATTTGCTCTGTTCACATACTTTTATTTCGAGTTGGAATTGGTGTTTTCTAAAATTGGAATATGTATCTTTGAGGTGTAATTGGAATTGTAATTGGCACTTGAAATTGATATAATGCAGTTAACGCAGAGTCTGCCCCGGAGAAAAACTGTAGCTGTTGACGTTTAGATATGGTTTATTGCATTCTTGAGTCTGGCTACATATCAGTCACGCCACCTCTACCTGTTGCATTATATGGAGTCTTGTTGTTTGCAGGATACAGGTAACAAAAGATCCTCACAATGTCTAAACTGTCACGAATGTTTTCCGGCATGATGACGGGAAAGAAAGCTAAGGGTGACATGACCCGGGAAGACTCAAATACCCTGGATATATCGAGCCCTACTAATGTGGTTCATGAGGTTCACGTTGGGTTCAATACGATGACAGGGGAATTTGAAGGTTTGCCCGGCCCCTGGGAACAATGGTTGTCCCACTCTGACATCAGGTAAAACTTCCCTCCGGGGAAAGGTGATGTGTCACTGGCTTCCATGAGTCGCTGTCCGATGATCTGTCAAATTTGCAGTGGTTGGGTAACTTGTAAATTTGTCTTCTTCTAGTTATCAGCTGGACAAGATTCTGCTACCATTCAGCATTGTTGTTTTACGTGCATAAATCCTGCATTAATAGATGGAAATATTATGTGAAAACATTGGTGTGTGATTTTGTGGGATATTATAAAAATATTTGTTTAAGGTGAAACTGAAACTCCTAAAAAGGGATATGCTAGTGATTGGCATGGCATTGACAGAATCCTCGAGACACGTCACTGGAAGTTTGTGATTGGTTCACCAACAGTAATCATGTGCATGCTATTTGAGTAATGCAGAATTCTTGCTTTACATAGGCCTAGGCAAGTAGCATGGCGAGCATACTGAAGAAAGTGAAGGGGTCACGAAAAAGTGCTACTTTTACTGTCAGCTCCCCTGGCTCAGAAAACGATGATAAGATGAAACGTCTCGAAATATCAAGTCCCACCGACTTCAAACATAATGTCCATGTCGGACTGGATCCCGTAACCGGGAACTTTGTGGGCATACCAGCTGCCTGGAACCAGTGGCTGGAGACATCACAAATCAGGTATGGCGTCACAGTTTTGGCAGCAGTGAGTGGCCCTAGATTGTAGTTAAGGTGCAGCGGGGTAAACACACCCATTGGGTTTTTCTTGACTAAATGGATTAAGTTTTTGTAGTAGGATGTCCGGTAATTGCTGTCATTTCAGTATATCATGCAATATGTTACAGTGTGGCACATTCGTATAACATATTTGTAGCAACCAGTAATTCACTAACTGCTTGGATAGTGTTCTTTGCACAAATGTTGGTACTGGTTACATTAATGATGTCCATCTACACTTGCATGCTTTCTAATACAAACCTAACACTCCTGGCAATATATATATGAACTTTCACGCATATCTCCCATCTATATTTCTGCAGAACTAACAACATTTTGTTACGCTTTCCAAGTATGCAAAATCACACCCAGGGTCGGAATGTTTAAGCATTTCTGAATTTAAATCTAGAAATTGTTGTGTGAAATTCCAATTCGTTGAAGCGTACAGAAATAATCAGTGTGTCAAATACTGTTCATGATAACATGATAACATGCTTAACGAATCTGGTTTGTTGCCACCTGAGCTGAGTTTCCTGAGGATTTAGGCACTGCAGAATTTTTTTTATGTCGTCCCCCCTTTCCCACAGTAATTCTTTGTTTCATTGCAACATGGTAGTGTATCGGCATTAACTTTCTTATACTAACCTATTAGTGGTGGTTGTTTTTTAAATATGACAACTATTTGTTTAATACCTAGCGACACCCTAGTGCTGCACTCTAGCGGCCCCTGCCAGAACTGTAACTGCCATAACCTGCAGTTTAATCGGTGGTGGTTTTATGTTTTCACAATCAAACAGGCATTTTTTCTCTCTCGCGTCATATTTTATGCAGGTGTTGTCTACTGTTTCTGACCAGTGTGATTCAACATTTTAGTTTCAAATCTTTTTTAATTTACACAAATCATCTTAATGACCCTTGATTTTGGAAAAATATCTAGCCGTATTGGCTAAACATGAAATGCCTGTTTGACCTGATTCGTATATGTTCTTTGTTTCCCACATATTTGTTTGACCTGTGTTTTATTTTTCATGCACATCGTACGTTTACGTTCAGCTTTTTTATCTTTCTGATATTAGCTATTAACAAAGTGGTTTTGTTTTTACTTTGATTTAACCAGCTGGCGAGTGAAATGTCTCCAAAAAAACAGCTGTGTAATGCACCTGAATTTTTCCTTTGGTGTTTAAAAGAAGACTGTTTAGCATTTTCGCCACCGGGGGACTGATGAGTGCATCAGTACCCTGGCAGATAACCCTGTTGAAACTTAGTGTTGCTGCGTTAACCAATGGGCTACATCCCTACAACTTTCGGACATTTGGGATGTGGCCAATCGTGGATGATGTTACATGTAATGTTTGAGAAATAACTTAACTTTAATTGCCAAACTCTATTTGGAGTTTGGCGGGGAACAGGGCTGGGCCCAATTACACAAAATTATATCAATTACAATTACATTTTTATTACAATTACAGTCATAATTTTCCAAATCAATTACAATTACACTGTTTCAATTTCAATTACAGTTACATTATGTGGAACCAAATATATTCAGCATTTGTTAATTATGTATTTTTGCGCGTTTTGCTGAATTTCAATATTTTGTACACAATTGATAAACAAATATATAACGGTAATGTTTGTACATTTTGTTGAATTGTGACTTTGAATTATACTAAATAAAAAGATAGCCATTTAAAACATATTTTTTATTATATAAAAATACAATGCAATATCCAGACATAATCCTACAGGACATATTCCAATGCAGACATTTCTGAAATTTTTCTTTGGAAAATACTAATTATAGGGTTTGATGTGTTTAC
>OY759275.1:31797087-31942087 GCA_963662155.1 Lamellibrachia columna | reverse complement strand
CAGCAAAAAGGAACAAACACAAAACCCGAATGCAGTGCTGAGTGCGCTCAAGGCTTATGACCGCTCGATCCGGTACAAGGGGAAGAACAAGTTTATGGCAGCTGAGTCACTGGAGGACATCACAGAGAGCGAGTCCTCCGAATCCCGAGGCTCCAGCACCGGGGATGCCAGCTCTCCCGAGTCCCCCCTACAGGGCCCTGTCAGTCCCTCGGATAGACCCCCAATGCCCCCACCAATACCCGAAAAAAAGGTATGTACGCACTCACTTTTTATTATCATGTATTTTAGTTATTTATTTGTTATAATTATTTATTTACTAAAGCTATTTATTTATTTACTAAAACTATTTATATATTCACTGCATTTATTTATTTATTATATATAACTATAAATCTTTTATTACAATGTTATGTATTTATTTTTGTACGAGCCTACGTAAGGGCTGGTCCCAGATATATTATACATTTTAGTAATAATAATAATAATAGTACGCAAAACTAAATTTTTCAGTGTTTTTGTTCCTTTAATTTAAAAAAAATAATTTTTTTATGGCAAGACAAATTTAATAATAATATATCTGAATTTATTAATATTTATAAGTTTTGTTTATTATAAGTTTTTAACCAACATCTCGATTGGCTAGAAATAATTAGTTACTCTCTCGTGATATTAATACTTTCCAAAGTACCCGATTTGGCGATGAAATTAAATAAGCTGGTTCTACGACGTGTAAAGATCGCATTATAGCAATAATTACATACTAATACATCATCCAATGAAAATTTGTGTAAACTTTCCCTTTAAAGGTACAACATTTGATCATAGAATAGTTTTTTATAGTATAAACTATATCCATATTCTCACATCTTGACCCCCCAAAGGTGTTTTATTGAACCACATTTTTTCATGTATTTTGATTGTTTAATTTGAATGTTTTGACTCGAATATCATGTTTACATGGTATGCTGAATGGCAAGGTCATGTTTACATTGTATGCTGAATGGCAAGGTCATGTTTACATTGTATGCTGAATTGCAAGGTCATGTTTACTTTGTATGCTGAATGGCAATGTCGATATCCTTAAACAGACAGCGGTCGAGTTATATTTTTAAACTGTGATTCACCATTGGGCAGTTAAGACAATAGAATAAATTATTCTGTGTAACATGATTTTACGTTGAAATAATCAGACTTTGTACCTTAAAACCTATTGTGTTTTAGTCAATCGGTCAGAATGGCGACTTGACAAAGAACATGGGCAAGATGAAGGTGGCGTCGCCTGGTGGCAAGAAGAAGCCCCCATTAAGGACAAAATCTGTGAAAAAGATGACAGATACCGAGATCATGACAGCACTGAGTGCGTACCTTCGATACGGGCCGTCAAATGTTTTTTAGAATAATTACATTTTTAATATCGATGTTCTTTTATTTTAAGCATCCCAGAAGTATTTCAACGATGTGTGCGTTTCGAGAAATCCTGTTTTCTGTTGCACAATGCTAAGCAACAGATAGGAATAGTTTCATCAAACAGTGTAGTGTGTAACGAGTTTTGCCAAAAAATACTTTTACCTTCACCACTATCACCTTGGTGGCAGCACCATCCAGCAACTTTCCACAGTAATCAAGTAAAGCAAATGTGTATCAAAGAATGTCTCATTTGAAATAAAAATAAGGAAGTTAGGTTAAGTTGTCTGGATATCATTTCTTTGTGGTCGCCCTGTATTATAATATTTCTAATATAGGAGTATGTTTAGTTGTCAAATAAGTAGTACAGCGTTGTGTCATGGCACGACTTCTCATATCATACAGCATATATAAACATCTGAACTTTGCTTGTTCTGTGTATGTATGACAAGGTTACATTCATTGTTCCTTTCAGAGAAGGTAGTTTCACATGATGATCCAGAAGAGAAGTATGACATTGGCAAATCAATTGGATCAGGGTAAGTTAACTCATTAATGTACAACATTGTACATTGTACAGTATTACACCTTTGTGCAGACTGTCATTAAAGGCTGCACAATTCCACATATTACAGCATTACACACTTTTTACAGTAAATTGTAGACATTGGATCCGCATAGTATATTATTACACTATTGTAAAAATTAGACTTAATGGATCCACAATGATTCCACTTAGTGGATCCATGCAGTGCAGTATGACACTACTACACATAGTATCATTAATGCATCCACATAGTACATTATCATTGGTAGTGTGCACTGTGTAGTGCCATTACTTAGGAATGTTGTTAGTTGTAAAAAACATTCAAAGTGTTAGAATTATTTCAAACACACCTGTGGTGGAAACTAACCAATTTGAAATTAATGTGTTATTTATGCAAGTCGGGGAACTAGGTCTCTGTGTGTGATGGTTTTCTCTTTGTAAGCTTAAAAATCAAATACAGTCTTGACTCGTTATTCCGCAGATTCAGATATAAGGCGGTCGTTCGTGGTCCCCGATTTTCTACCGCCAGGGCGAACTGCCAAATGGGCCTGTCTTTCAGGAGCGTTCGTGTGCCTAGGCCACGATCACCGCACTGATCTAGTCTATAACTAGCACTTGTTTTGCGAGATGTACTCCTCGTGTTTGTCAAACCTACTTAGAATTGCTTTGACAATTCTCAATAAACTTTAGGTGAACAATGGCAATGAACGAGTGGCGATGTGTTGTCTGTTTTGTGCTGCCACTATCATCAATTCCTGATGCTGGCTTCGCAGCCTTTGCAGTTTTGTAAATTGCAATCGAGATTCACAAATACGCCTCGTGTAAGAATCATATTAATACTGGGGTGAAATGGCATGCTTCTATTGCATCATAAATCTAATAATTTTTGCTGCGAAACCAATGTGCCAAATACCTAACCCAAGGTGCTACCGGTGCGTGAAAATATGAATTCGTCATCCGCATATGAAATGGTGAATCGATGTTAAGTTGTGCATTATGAATTTATGCTTTGGTTGAGATTGGTTGAAAGATGAAGTGAAACAATTATTAATTCTACCCATTGTCGTCTTCTATGTTTAATCAGCTTACATACAGCATGTGTCAACTCATATACGTTTTTGGCTGCTAAGATTCAGGTTATTATCTTCGATTCGTAGGCTTATTGGTCCAGTACATCGTCATCGTAACAAATCTATTCCATAACGGTATGCGAACACTGTTGTTTAATAGCTCCCTGGTGGATATGGGAACACCTAACGCACCTCGTGTACAATGCAGTCCGAAATCGTGGACCCAAACCACCACATTATAACGAGGCTTGACTGTAGTACAAAAAGATGTTTGATAGGATTGACCCCACTCACCAACCCCCATTCCAAAAGATGTTTGATAGGATTGACCCCACTCACCAACCCCCAATCCAAAAGCAAACAAAATTGGATGCACTGCGTATGCATTGCCAATACGGTGAATGGAAAACTGGTTATTGCAAAATTTCAACTGGGAAAAAATCTGAAAGCATAGCTTTCCAATGTTTTTGTGATTATCCAAGTCGACCCTTGACCCAAGACCCACATCCAATTTGTTTCTGTATTGGCATTTTTTTATTTACTAAACACCATAGTCGACTATCTTCTTTATGGTGTTTCCAATGTCTAACCTGTGTCCATATTTCAGTGCGTCTGGGAATGTTTGCCTGGCGAAGGAGATCTCAACGGGCAAGATGGTCGCCATCAAGATGATGGACTTGGAGAAGCAACCAAAGAAGGAGTTGATCGTGACGGAGATCGAAGTGATGAAGGACTACCAGCATCCAGCCATCGTCAACTATCTGGAGAGCTACCTCATCTCCAAACAGACCCAGTTCCTGTGGGTCGTTATGGAGTACCTGGAGGGTGGCGCACTCACCGACGTTGTCACGGAGACAGTGCTGAGCGAGCCGCAGATCGCTGGCATTTGCCAGGAGTGTCTACGGGCGCTTGAGTTCCTGCACGCGCGTGACATTATTCACCGTGACATCAAGAGCGACAACGTGCTCCTTGGAATGAAAGGCGAAGTCAAACTGACGGACTTTGGATTCTGTGCTCAGATTACGCCCGAACGCGACCGTCGCTGCACCATGGTTGGCACGCCCTACTGGATGGCTCCGGAGGTCGTCACCAGGTGGGTATGGGTTTCTCAGCCCTGTTGTCATGGTAACCAAGCTGTCATGTTGCTCAAGGCATAAGTGACTTGTTGTTTTGCTAAAAACTTAATGGTCCCTCCTTATTTCAATTCTACGATATGCTGGCTTGGTTGTGTAAATTTCTTAATTATCTGTTATTTTTTATACCTTGAGAAAACGGCAACACTATTCACACTTTTGCAGGTTACATGATCTAATGAGCAAAGTCAATTCTTTCGAGGATTTTAACAAAACTACAACCTCATTTATTAAACCGACTCCTCATATTGCTCAAATTAATGACGCACTACAAATTTGAACATCAACGAACCTGATTCACAATGGGCTAAATGGATTGAATTTTACTACATCGTACAGTTGTACAGAATTGGTTACCTGTTTCGGCTGTTTGTTATGTTGTTTCGATAGTTTTCAATTTCTCTACTTTGCAACTAGTCATGGGCATCCATGGGGGTAAGGGGCCACTTCCCCATCTCGATTTTTTCTTTAGGTCTTAAATCTAATATATAATTATTAACTAATTAAATATAGTTTTGGAAAACGTAAAGGTTTCTGGTTAAAATTAGATGGCGGACGTTATCACAAAATGTTTCGCTTCCCCCAGAAAAACCTGCAGATGCCCCAGTAATTAATAAAAGAGTGTTGCTTTGAAATTTTAAATATCGAACCAACCAACGACATTGTACTTTCAGGAAGAGTTATAGTTACAAGGTGGACATCTGGAGTCTAGGAATCATGGTCATTGAAATGATTGCGGGTGAACCCCCGTATCTCAACGAGACGCCCCTGCGTGCCCTGTACCTGATCGCCACAAACGGTAAACCCGACGTCAAGGACTGGGCGAAACTGTCGACAGATCTGCAGAGTTTCCTCAACAAGTGTCTGGAAGTTGACGTCGACAAGCGCGCATCGGCATCCGAGCTGCTAAAACATCCATTCCTAAAGAAGGCTGACAACCTGACTGGTCTGCACCAGAACATAGTCGCTGCTCGCGAGGCCCTTGGACATTCATAGTTGGTCGTCCACTATGATCATCTGAACTCTGTGCGGCGCCTCCTGGAGCTGATGAACTAAACCATCCTCGCTAGCCAGGGGTGGCAGACCGACTTGTTGAAACACTGGTTTGTCAGTTTATCCCGCCACGTGTGGATGTGCGCTGAATCATTTGTACTTTGTCCCACTTCTGGTCTTGGTCGATGTGTTTCTGGGAACTAGACATGCCCAAACTTCAGAGCGTTTGTAGGAATGCCTAACATTACCCATCCAACCAACGACAATGCATCCACTATCAATTAATGTTAAGTTCCCATATACAGGATCCATCAGTTCCAGCAAGCAATCCCATTGGTTAACATAGCAACTGAAAAATCAGCATTTCAACAGGTCGATCTGCCAGGGGTACTGATTAGTCAGAAACCCCTGGGGTGATGGGGAACTAAACTTATCATCCATGAATATATATTCACCTTGCCACTGGATACACATGTTCTTATGTGACACGTAATTTGTCTGAATGACTACGGAATGAATGCTACTCACTTACTGTACTGAATGAATGCTACTCACTTACTGTACTGAATGAATGCTACTCAGTTACTGTACTGAATGAATGCTACTCAGTTACTGTACTGAATGAATGCTACTCAGTTACTGTACTGAATCAATGCTATTCAGTTACTGTAGTGAATCAATGCTATTCATTTACTGTACTGAATCAATGCTATTCAGTTACTGTACTGGAGATCATCTGTTTCTGTCTATGTGCAATGCATTGTTGGTAAAAATGTGTTGAAACTAGAACGTGTCAAAACTAGAACGTGTCAAAACTAGAACGTGTCAAAACTAGAACGTGTCAAAACTAGAACGTGTCAACAGGTGCTGAAGTTGTCAGTGTTTGTTGGGAATATTTGTGTCACCAAGCAGTTATTTTAAAATGAAAATAACATCCTACTTTTGTCTGTGTATGCTGCACCATAAGCAGACATCGATGCCTGTTTAGTTTACATCCGTCAATGTCTTTTAACATGTATGAATAGTATTGCACACATCAGCTTTCTAGTAAACTAGCAAGTCGCATTTTGTCAGCTCTGAGAAAACCACGAAAAACCAGTCTCCTAACTTAACATATTCCACAATTTTACCATTTCTCTACCATGTTAATAAATTTAATGTGACTTGCTAGGTTCTTCCGTTGAACTGCAAACATGTTATCTATGATATGCTGTGTGTATTTCAACTGTTATTTTGTTCTGTATGTTGGAATCCAGCAAAGATGATGTGGAAATTTTTTGCTGTATGGTTGGTTGGTAATAACTTATTCTGATCTCTACACAAGAATTGGTCGGTGTACTGTATGGTATATGTTTATTTTCCACTTTCGTACAAGATATTTAACAAATTATTTTGCATCTTCACACATACATTTAGTAGTTGAACACATCATATGCACATGCATTTGGAAGAAGGGAACTGTAAGAATAATACAGGTAGTGTAACGACACTCACTCACCGACAACACTACTCCTGATTATATCTAATTAAGGCGTGACATTGCAGTAGTTCTCGTGGAGGTGTAGTTAGAATTGGTTAAGTTTGGCAGAAAGTTTACTTGCTGTAAGACGATTGAGTATCGGTGCTGGCTGCCGTGGTTTTTCATGTGATGTGGCTGAATTTTGCCACATTTTGAACTAAACCTTTTTAGACAAAGACGACATGATGCTACTGCTGCTAAATCTGTCTTTATTGGCTTGTTTTTACTGGAACTTGGTAATGCCATTTCAGGGCTAGAAAGCTGCCAAGATCTTTTGTGGTAAGACATCGTATTCCTTCTATTAAAGGCAAATATTGCATGATTGTTTGTAACAATCTTTTTAATAATGTAATGCCTTTAATATTATGTGTAGTAGTTTGTGGGAAATATACCATTATTTTCATGGTCACTGAACTTTGTATCCATTTATATAATATAGTCTATATTTATGTACATTTTCTGAGGTACAGTTTAACAAGATATTAGTCTATCAGTTGAACTTGCACATGCGATCACAGCTATTGTAGCATGCTAATAATGTGTAGAAATTACTTCGTAGAAAGTGACATTGTAGGAATTAACAATTGATTCATGTATGACAATGTTTGGAATAATGCATATCACAGCTCTACTGTCTTACTTGCTTATATCGAATGTTGAATTAATTGATGTTGCGATGGTGGACTGTCTGTACAAGTCGTTGTCTTGTAATGTATATAATTACACTGGCAAGGCAGTGGCCTTGGAACAGTAGACGTGATAAAGGGGTGTACAATAATTTTCACTGGTTAACCGACTGTTTTACAGAACATTGCAATACTTTCATTTACAGTGTGTTAGTATTTATAGTATCTTGGTTGGTTAAACATGCAAAACCTGTTACCATCATGACCTTTCATCTCTGAATATTTTTTTAATACTTGATTTGATGATGAAATAAATCTGGTGATTGGTCTGTCAAATTACTATTTTACACAATCTCTGACTGTAGATAAATTACAGCAATAAAAATTCAAACATGAAATAGAACTTTGTTAATTTAGATGTACGTTGAAATCGGAAAATCCAGAAAATTGCTGCATTTTAATTGTACGAAACCCCCCAACTAGCTGTTTTTCAGTCAACCAATGAAAAATGTACATTCACTTTAAACAGAGTAGCAGATCTTTACGAGGTGCAACGATTACGTTCCAGCTACTAGGAAATCTGTGATTCCTTAGTGTTGTTCTCTAAACCCGCTCCAGATAACATTGTTCATTAACATTTCATTACATTTTTGTGTCTGATCTGCTTGATTAAATATGAAAACAGCTTTTTATTGACTTTGTTGTTGCAAGTAGAATGGTTTATGTTGGGGCAGTGGTAATCTGTATAACAAGTAAAAGTACTTTGTTACAATACTTGAGTAGTTAGTTCAAGTAATTGGCTTGAAACAAAGTATTACTTTCACAAAGTACAACTATATGTGACAAAGCAGTATAATTGAAAGTATTATTGTGGTACTTTTAGTTATACTTTGTTACATTTTCATTACTATTATTACAGAACTTTACAATAAAATGAATGCCAGTGCTGCAGCTACCACATATTGACTCCACCACATCCAATCTGAGACAAAATATTGTATGGTATTATCAATTTTACCCGTTTTTTCCCATTACCAGTAGTCTTAACTTTCATTTATAATATTATTTAATCTGCAGAAAGAAGAGATACAAGTGCACAATTCAATCTTAGTTGCGTAATTCGTAATAAATTACCATGTAATTATTTGTTATTACCACGTAATATTTTTTAGAACACTAATGAGGGGATGTGGCAGGGGTCTCAACTTCCATCTGTTTTGGGATCAACCTCCCAAATCCCACCTGTTGGCGGGGGCTAACCTTCTCTCCCGCCATTTTTGAAAGTCCACCTCCCGTCCCCTACAATTGTTGAGGCCAACCTCCCACCTCCCACTAATTTTTTTTAAGGCCAACTTCCTGCCACACCCTCGACTCCACTACCGGTCATTGTAATTGACCATTGCCGGCATTAGCATTGACTTGGGGCTGGGCTTGGCCTGGCCCAGGCCTTCGCTTGGTTTTGCAGCTTGGCGTTGACCCTACGCTGACTGCAAGAATTCACCTAAAACCCTGTTTAAAACTAAACAGTAATGATACAAGTAGATTATTGATACATGCAGTCTTCCTTCATAGAATAATTTAGTTGAATTCAACCTGTGAACTATATAACAATTGACCCTTTAAAATATCAAAACAGTAGGATTATCGCACGCGCTGAGAATTGGGTCCTGTTTAGTCGCCAGGTGGAACCACGTATGCATAAATTAGTTATTTACTTATTTATCCGATGATTCTCATAGCCTCATAGTTACATACAGTTTATAATTTACTAATGTATTCATGATAGAAAATATCACAAACACAATTCAATTAATAATGCACACAAATACAAAAAGTGTAACTTCATTTATATTGCATAGACGTGGCTACATTTTCAGACAGTGGCCGCGTGGCCTAATGGATAAGGCGTCTGACTTCGAATCAGAAGATTGCGGGTTCGAGTCCCGTCGTGGTCAACTTTTGCTTTTACTAAATTGTACTCGAAATATACATAACACAAATCGAATTCTATAATTACGAAATCTAATTCAGAACACCAAGTACATGATTTTTTATTGAAATTCTATCAATGACGAGATTTGTTTGAAGGATGCGTAGGATCTTATCTAGCTTACCCATACGCGCTATCATACGTAGTAATGTGTGTGTGTATATATATAAATAATTATATATATATATATATATATATATATATATATATACATATATATATATATATATATATATATATATATATATATATATATATATATATATATATATATATATATATATATATATATATATATATATATATATATATATATATATATATAAATATATATATATATACATATATATATATATATATACATATATATATATATATATATATATATATATATATATATATATATATATATATATATATATATATATATATATATATATATATATATATATATATATATATATATATATATATATTCTTTTGAAAGTCCCGAATGAATTCCTATTAGTTGGCACTGTCTGCTAACTGTCCATAGCGGCCACCTGACCAATGTGGACAACGGACAGGGAATTTGGACCCAACCTTTCATAGTCACCCTGCTGCTTGCGGCCAATAATTCATAGTATACACACCAACTGCACGTCAATCAGGTTCACCACGAGCAGTCGAAATATTCACGTCTTAGCTTCTTTTAGCCATCAAAGCAATTCCAGCTCGCCTTTTCCTGGGGCAGTGATTGATTTGATCAACTTAATTTATGGCCCACATCCAACTGGCAGTCACAGTAACATTGGACTGACTGCGCTATGTAATCCAATTTTATTTGACTTTACTCCATTCCACAGTTACCATATTAACGAAATGGAACTCGCTAACTTTGCGACACATGAAAGTTAACTTAAATTATTCCAGAACTGAGAGACCTTAGTTATGAAGAACTGAGATACCTTAGTTATGAAAAACGCCTGAAAGAATGTGGTTTAACAACTCTAGAGACAAGGAGGTTAAGAGGAGATCAGATTGAATTTTTATAATATGAAAATATTGATAGAAATATGTTTTTATCACTCAGGAAAGATAACAGAAATGGAGGACATGAGGTAAAATTAGTAAAGGATCAGTGTAGATTGGATATCAGGAAATACTCGTTCTCACAGAGGACAATAAATGAATTGAACAAATTGTCTACGGATTGTATAACTGCTAGCAGCGTGAATGTGTTTAAAAACAAGGTTGACACATATCTCAAGAGGGCGGGTTATAAGTAGATGAACATTGCTGTACTCTCGATAAGCCAATGGCTTCCTTGTCCACTTGCCATATGGGCCTTTGGCTTGGATGGCAACTCTTGTTAAGTCTTGTTAAACTTGGTAAAAGCAGCAGCGTATCGGCCAACCAATCATTGTCGGCTCACGGCTTGCGGGCAGTTCAAAGTGCATCGATAATCCCCAGGTCACTGCGAGCAGTCGAAATAATCACACCTTGGCTTCTTTTGGTCATTAATGCAATTCCAGCTCGCCTTTTCCTGGGGCAGTGATTGATTTCATTGATTTAAAGCGTTGAACTTAATTAATGGCCCACAACAACAGCGATGAACTGACTGTGCTATATATATATATATATATATATATATATATATATATATATATATATATATCCAGTATTAGTTGAGATTAGGAAAAAGGATCACGCTGACTTTGCGACACAAAGTAAACTTGATCAAGACAGCAGAATCGGGCAAATCTTGCAGCCAGTTAGCCGACGATTTTTATTTTGGCCGAGCACAGGCTATAGTTCAACCCACAAGAGCAAAACAAAACTGCTGCCTCGACCACAGAAGCAAACTGCATAAGACTGGCCACGAAGACGTGAACGTCGTTTGCTGGCAGTGGTTCCAGACGGCACGATCACAGAACATTCTTTCAGTCATTGTCGACACATAACTCGCTGGCTCAGCCATTGGTGCGAGCCGCCCGAGCGTTGTTACGATTGTAACAACTTGCCCCAAACACAATTTTTGTAGTTGAACACACGTGGACGATAAAAAATATTGAATTTCAGTTTAGCTTCTACTTGGTATAAAACCTCAAACTATATAGTATATATACTATATAGTATATATACGTTTCAAGTTTCATTCACGAAACATAAAACAGTGACTGCGCGAGGTGAAATTATGTGGGCATAGAAAAATGTTTTAGGTGGTTAAAAAGTCGTTTTTGTCCACACCTCGTCAATTTCGCATTCTTAACACCAGATTTTTGGCCAGTGTGTCCGCTGGTGGACGTCCAACCAACTACTGCCGATGGTGACCCCATAATATGTGTGCTATGTTTTCGTAAAACGACTCTCTAACAACTTGCTCCTGTATACAACTAGCTCTGATCTCACCTACATTAAATTATTTTAGCTAAGGTTTAGCATGTGCAATTTGTCCACATGCATGTTTCCATTTGGAATATGGGAGAAAAGAGAATGTACCAGTGGCGTATTAAGGATCTCGCAATGGGGGAGGCCAAAGAGGGAGAGGCCAAAGGGGAGCCCAAAGGGGGAGGCCAAAGGGGGAGGCCAAAAGGGGGAGGCCAAAGGGGGAGGCCAAAGGGGGAGGCCAAAAGGGGGAGGCCAAAGGGGGAGGCGAAAGGGGAGGCTGGCATGGTCACCCATTAGTTTAGCATGCTAAACAAGAAACATTACAGAAATTACACAAGAAACATTACAGAAAAAGTCAAACATTTAAGCCAAGGGGCATGACTCAATGTCCCCCCTAAATACGTCACTGGTAACCAGAAACAGGCTACTATTCGGTGACGTCATATATATGGGTTCCCGTGTTATACATAGCCTTGTATCGGCACTACTCGTTGAGATGAGGCGTAGATCTGCCCTTCAAATAAGTTATCTAGAATAGTGAGGTATTGTATCGGTAGAATGATGTAAATATATAATTGTGCTGCATATCGTAATACAGAAAAAGTTATGTAAAACGCGTTTATAATATAAATTAGCTATCAAAATCCTAGTATGATGTTGTTTATGGTATGTAGCTACATGTTACTGTAGCTACATGTTACTGGTAGGTTGTAATAATAATAATAATAATAATTGACTTCTATGGCGCCTATATCCTCAGGAACCTGAGCTCAGAGGCGCAACAAAACAGAATCAGTAGGCGTAATCGTAAACAAGGACGCGCAAAAGTCAGTATCAGAACGAGGGACAACCGAACATTTATGGTGGGAATGCAATTTGGAATAGATATGTCTTGAGTTTTTTTCGGAAAATAGCAATAGTTTCGGATGTTTTCAAAGCGATAGGGAGTTCATTCCAGACCCTAGGCGCAGCGACAGAGAAAGCACAATAAATCGAACTATTGACGCATCGCAATAGCGTGCCGATGCAATAATATCGATAGTAAATTGAACTATTGAAAGTTTTTGTCGATAGTTCACTGAACTATCAACATTTGGCAAACCAATTCAGCAGGGCTACGTATGTCACTGTAATAATATAAATAAACATGTTTTATTTATAAATAAACTATATTGGATAATTGTATTTATTTATCGACCTAACACCAACAATCGTCAACTAGAGCAGCGTCATTCACTGATTCAGCATTTTTAGGCAAACATCTCCAAGGCCACACGATGGCGCCACCTACCAGATACGGTTTGGGAGAGTTCTCCCAGCTATTCGCTATTCCGTGATACTATCGCAACACTATTGCGATATTCATGAAACTATCGCAATAGTAAAACTATCTCCCATAGTCAGCGATAGTCACTAAGGAGACGTTCCGAAACCATCCAAACACGCAACTGGCGTATTCCGGAGAAACCAGCGACGCCTCCTGGCGCCGTACAAAGTTGAATTATACCGTCAAACTGTTTACTCAGGACGGTATTCCTTACCGATCAATGCCGCCTCCCGTTAATGGTTAAACGCCTCCCATTCATCAACCTGAAGGGATCGCTCTAGTCGGGCACCTGGCGACCCGCGATACAATGCGACGAGAGCAGGGCCGTCGAACGTTGGCGACAATGCCGTTGATCGTCTCAGTCGTTCGTCTTCACTTTCCGACTATCGGCCGCGTGTCGACACAAGCGAAAGTGCTATTAAAGGGACAATAAATCTGAGTAATTACCCAGTTTTGAAATACAACTTTATTTGTCGGAGTTGTTGGTGCCAGCCACGTGGTCTCGGGCGGTGGGGGTGACACTTAGTATGGATCTACTGAGCGGGAAGATATATTTGGCGGGTGCGAATGGACTGAAAACTTTGGCTGAATTATATAGTGTTGACGAATAATATTTACACACCCAGTAATTATATCAGCTGGCGTCTTCTGTGTGCGCGTGCGTGCACGTGTCAACAATGTGCGTGCGTGCGTGCGTGCGTGCGTGCGTGCGTGCGAGCGTGCGTGCGTGCGTGCGTGCTTGCTTGCGTGCTTGCGAAACGTGTGCTCGTGCGTGCGTGTATGTGTTTGGCAGTTATATATTAAGGACGGCGCTGCTTAGACAACTACCTTCACACACCCAATGTTGTGATTGTGTAGCCGGTGAACATTATTTGTGGCGTGGCTGAATACTTCCCCGAGCAGTATAGACTATGTTTGTATGAGCGGGTACGCCATCGACCAAGCATTCGTTCCAAAACATTCGTGGTTATAGCATTTATATATATATATATATATATATATATATATATATATATATATATATATATATATATATATATATATATATATATATATATATAAACAAAATGGCGTATCGGGGGGCCACCTACTATACATATGACGCTCGTTGGAGATTTTACCTTAACTTGAGGTGGTGATATATATATATATATATATATATATATATATATATATATATATATATATATATATATATATATATATATATATATATATATATATATATATATATATATATATATATATATATATATATATATATATATTACCTTAACTTGAGGTGGTGATATAAAGGTAAAATCTCCAACGAGAGTCATATGTATAGTAGGTGGCCCCCCGATACGCCATTTTGTTGTTCAGCGGCTGTTCGGTAATTGTTTCTGGGTGACGGCGAACGGTGGGCGTTAATGTCCATCATTGAGACATCGGGTGCACACCAATTAGCCGGACTGCTCGCGGCAATAACAGGTGGTCAGTCCAAATCACTCGATGCCATGGGGACCGAACTGGACACGTACTGGACACGAGAGGCCCAGCAGTCGTAGCAGAAGGCGTCACATTGCGGAGATAGACTGCGCAAGGTGATGGTTTTCTTAACTACTGCTTAATTAATTGTTTGGCATATAACATATTTGGCAATGCCATCATCTGAAAGTACATCGATCGTTTGACAGTAAGGAACATTGCACATTTAATCCCAGGATATTGCGTTTAATGAGTAAAATTTCTGACTTTTTCGGCGACGCTGGTAATGATATTGCTCATGTTTTACACTTCGAATTATTTCCTCTGAAATGCAAATATCAGAAGATTGTTGCGGCTATTGGAATCTCTTCGTCGTTGAAAAGTTTCTTTGCACCATATGAATTTTTAGGTTTTTGATTTATGCTAGAAATAACGGTGACCTGGCGAGAATAACCTTTTATTTGGTAACAGCGGGAGTAATGGCGGTCAATGGCGTATCTAGGATCTCCCAAAGGGCGGACCATGGAGGCGAGCTTAGCCGCCATGGTCCGCCATTATTTTAACAATTTAAGCCAAAGGGGCCATGGCCCAGTGCCCCCTCCCCCCCCCCCGATATGCCACTAGTGGCGGTCCAGCAAGCGTTGTATAATTTTTTTGGAAGTTTAAAGTCGTTATCGCGTAACGCTTGTGGCGAATTTCCTGAAGCTTTTTTTTATAAACACAATATACCTAACTTTTTCTATATTACGATATGTAGCACAATTATATATTTTAAGCATTCTAAATATAACACGGGAACCCATATATACGACGTCACAGAATAGTAGCGTGTTTCTGGTTATCAGTGGCGTATTTAGAGGGGGGTATTGAGCCATGCTCCCTTGGTTTAAATGTTTGACTTTTTCTGTAATGTTTCTTGTGTAATTTCTGTAATATTTCATGTGTAATTTCTGTAATGTTTCTTGTGTAATTTCTGTAATGTTTCGTGTGTAATTTCTGTAATGTTTCTTGTTTAGCATGTTAAACTAATGGGTGACCAAGCCAGCCTCCCCTTTGGCCTCCCCTTTGGCTTCCCCTTTTGGCCCCTCTTTGGCCTCCCCCTTTGGCCTCCCCTTTGGCCTCCCCCTTTGGCCTCCCCTTTGGCCTCCCCCTTTGGCCTCCCCTTTGGCCTCCCCCTTTGGCCTCCCCCTTTGGCCTCCTCCTTTGGCCTCCCCCTTTGCTAGATCCTTAATACGCCACTGGTACATTCTCTTTTCTCCCATATTCCAAATGGAAACATGCATGTGGACAAATTGCACATGCTAAATCTTAGCTAAAATTAATTAATGTAGGGGAGACCGGAGCTAGTTGTATACAGAGTCGTTTTACGAAAATATAGTACATATATTATGGGGTTACCATCGACAGTAGTTGGTTGGACGTCCACCAGCGGACACACTGTCCAAAAAAGGGGGGTTAAGCTGCTTTCCCTGCGTCTCGTGTCGTTAACGGCCAGTCCAGTGTGCTGTTTTTCTTTACTACTTTTCGTCAAAGTTTATGTTACTCATTAATAATAACAATGATATCGGAAAACAAATAGTTCACGACCATTTACACGCATATGACGAAGAAATTAAACAAAATCCCCTGGTCAGTAATATTCAAAGTATGAAACGGAGTGTCTGTTACTCACAAATGACAAAACGTGTTTGTTTTGTAGCAATTTATATGCACGTTGAACGAACGAGTTTGTTAACTTTGTTTACGATTTCACTAACGTGATTACGTGATTATCGATGATTAATAAATTAGTTCATATGCTAGTCATCTCCGTGCCTGTTACACGAACCTGTTTGTTTACGACTTGCCCACGCGTCATCGTCGATGATTGATAGATATCTTGACAAAACATCTTCAGGTGACGCGGCACCTGAATCCAATACCTCACGTCACTACCAACGAAAACACGGGCATAAATTACGACAAGCGCTCGTTGAGGCCCGTGTTACACTTGGAAGCGTCCAAGTCATGTCTAATAGTCGCAACACAATTCTGCAAAGACATTGTGTCGTTAACTCATATTTATGACGGCCAAGCCTGTAAGGTTCGCGGCCATGTGCCGAACTGATTTGGTTTATGAGAACGTTTCGGTGACGTTCTACCGATTACGTTAACGGCACAACGGCGTTGCGGGGACATAGCACTATTTATTTTCACATTAAGCTGCTTTCTTTCATGTTGATCAAGTGACCATGAACAAGTTCTCAAATCGTCCCTTTGTCGCGTGATTCGCAAGATTAGTGAAAACTCGCGCAATTCGATGTAGCGAAAACATCTGACGAACAGGTGAGGAATCACACGTGTGAATAGAAGGGAACGGGAAATAATGGCAAGGGGGGTATATTAATAGGGAACAGTTGTAGGTAGATTGGAGGCACATTAGTCGTGGTTGATAATATCGGCCATTTTAGTTGCCAGTAACGCTTCTGTTGTGACCTGTCGAACATAGGCTACCTTCACAGTCGACGCGGTAGTGGGACGTGGTAGCCTGGTAGTTAGAGCACGGACTACTGTCAATCGAGAGAACCCGGGTTCGAGTTCTCTCGCTGTCGTTTCGAAGCTTTGGAAATTTCGTTCACTCCACAATTCACTCAGCTGTATAAATGAATACCTGGCTTCAGACATGGACATGTGAACGAACAGACTTCGCGCAGTAATCGTCTTCCGATATAAGTTGAGTTGGTGTTTTCACCAACAATGTAATGAGCACCGGCACGTCAATCCATTCAAGAATGCTTTCTAGTAATCCATTATTGTTCGCTTACCTTCTGTTCCGTTAGATTTGTAGTTGTTCAGCCGACTCGCTTAACATAATCACTTCGGGCGAGAGAGATTTGGTTCTGTTAAGCGGATGATTCTCTTTAAACGAATATCCGAAAATATTTACTCAGCATTATGTGGAAATGAATGTACGTCAAACGAGTGAATTTTATTTCGTCCGTACTGATTTACTGCTTAGTAGCTACGAATTTCCGTAAATTGGTATTCTAGAACGAAACATTTTAGATAAACTAAAGTAGTTAAATCTCGCGAGGACTCGTCCGAGTTGGCGTATAGCAGCAATCAAAGTTAATCCTCGTATTACTGCGTCGTTTCGCCCACTTATAAACATTCACGGAGTTAACCATTCTTTCTGTGCAGCATCCTGTGGATTATGACTCAATGTTTATATATGCGTCATGGATTAGCAAGGATTATAAGGTGACAGCGTAGGATTAATAAACCGTTTACTTGACGTATGACTTCGGTGGCAGGGGCGACGCGCGCTCACGTGTGTCTAGTGCTAAACATTTACTGGCCTCTCTGTATTCATATGAATGCTCGTGTAGTGGCATAGGCCTACAGGATCGTTGCCGGACACTTGAGGTGTGTACGCAGGTGCGATCAGCTAAACACTGCTGCAGTTTGGTTTAAATGTCACTGGCTGCAGTTCGAGCAACAACGATGACTGTTTGAACGTACGTAGACACGTGTTTGTCGTGGGTTGATAGGTGCATATTGCGCGTAGTTATTGCACGTTTACTGCAAGAACAACATTTCATTAATCAATAATAAAACATTTCCATGTCTTTTTCAGACTAACATGAACAGTTCGCGACATATCTTGACCAGACAGTGGGTCTTTGCATTGGCTTAGGCTCTGGTGAGTACGTTATAGGGAACTGCTAAGTAGGGCAAGTCCAAGAAACAACACCTTACTCTTCTGGGATATAACACGCTAAACGATGACGACATTGGTTCAAGGACCAAGCGAGGAGCGTTCTCTGGATGACATCATTCAACAATGCCAAAACATCATCACAGAAATACGCGGAGAGCGCCCCAAGCGACCGTTCACTGAAGCTGTGGAGGCGTCCATACTTCTAGCAGAACGAAGCCGACCTGGCCACGGGAAACAGACACTACCTATCGCGCAAGAACGTTCCGTATGGCGGACATACCATCACTTGCAAGATGGGACGTCTCCGCGGGAACCTGCCGCCGCGAACACTCCACGCCCGGAAACGACGCGCCAAAAAGCAACAGGTAATTCCGTCGAGAACGATTCAGAAAACGTGTGCCGCAAATTACCCACGATCAATGCAGGGGCAAGTCGTACACGGTCAACGGGTAACGACAAAATTGCTTCCAGCACAAAGGAAACACAATCCTGTGAGAAATATAAAGCGGGAATTAAATGTAGTACAAGAACGGACAGTCATCGAAATGTTTTGTCTGTCGTACGTGGTCTTACCGAAAACGTTTCGCCCTGTTCGTCTATTCGACGTAAAGTGCACTATTCCGAAAAGTGTCGCCAGGCAGAGAAATCGTTCTTCGTGAAAGTGACCTCTCAGTTTTGCGCTATCAACAAAGATATTGTGCACACGGTGCGGGACTTACCCAAGCGCCGTCAGACACCGGAACCGGAAGTGAAAGAGACAACACGAGCACAGTTGCTACCGGAAGAGCGTTGCGGTGAGTAGAACACTTGGTGTCTCGAGTGTCGAATTTATTTGCAGCGGTGTATAATGGACGTAACTGGAATACGAGGATATGCGTAACGACTTGTTGTCCGACAACTTGCATCCCTGTTAGTTCCTACGCATAGTTAGATGAACATGTCAATAAAAAAACAGTATGAGAGGTACACTAAATGGGCCACTGTGTTGTTCGACACTTTGGAAGCATCTTCTTCTGACAACACCATACTAGTTTGGAACCGCTAGATGTGACCATATTACCTACACGTTCCATCAACACAATGGTTGTGTTGATGAAACGTCGACGCCGATGATGATGATAATGATAATGATAATGATAATGATAATGATAATAACAATAAGTTGAGCAAAAAAACAGTAATGATACCAGCGACAATTTAACAAGATTTAACAAGATTGCCATCTCAAACAACAAGTTCCAGAAGGCAAGTGGACAAAGAGGCCATTGGTTTATCGAGAGTCCAACATTTTCTCATCTATGTGTAGCCCGCCCTTATCAAATATCTGTCAATTCTATTTTTAAACATATTCACACTACTAGCATTAACACAATCATTTGGCAGTCTGTTCCATTCATTTATCACCCTCTGTGAGAAAGAGTACTTTCTCATGTCCAACCTACACTGCTCCTTAACTAATGCTGCTTTGTGTCCTCTGGTTCTACAGCCTTCTTTACGTTTGAAGAACATATTCCTATCAACATCCTCATAACCGTTCACTATTTTAAACACTTCTATTTGGTCTCATCTTAGTCTCCTGGTCTCTAGTGTTGTCAAACCACATTGTAATAAGCGACTTTCGTAACTAAGGTATCTCAATCCTGGAATCATTTTAGTTGCTCTTCGTTGTATTCCTTCTAGCTTGTCTATGTCCTTTTGTACGATACGGCCTCCATGCTTGAATACAATATTCCAAATGTGGTCTAACTATTGCTTTGTACAAGGATACAATTAGCTGTTTCTCCTTATACGTGATAGTTCTCCTAATTAGCCCTAGAATTTGATTTCCTTTCGAAGCAGCAATCCCACATTGCTTTGAAACTTTCATGTCAGCACTACATGTTACTCCTAAGTCCTTTTCTTGTGTGGTTCTACCTAATACAGCATCACCCATTTTATATTCTATTTACACTTCCCAAAATTGAATAACATTTGCCATTTTTCTGACCATTTAACTAATTTATCTAGATCAGCCTGTAAACTTTGTTTATCTGTAACATTAGTAACCTTTCTGAATACTTTTGTGTCATCTGCAAATTTCAGTACTTTGCTAGATATGTCATCTTCTATATCATTTTATATATTAAAAATAATATAGGGCCTAATACTGATCCCTGTGGTGCCCCACTCAGAACAGATTTCCAATTTGAAATCTCACCATCTGCTAAGCTTTCTGAAAATCTAAGTAGACAACATCCACTGGTGACATACCATCTGCCCATTTTGTAATTTCTTCCAAAAAACATAAGATATTGATTAGACAAGGCCTTGCTTTTAGGACCCCATGTTGAGATTTATTAATTTATGTTTTACAAGGAATTCCACCATGTGGTCTCTAATTAATGTTTCGAGTAATTTACATACAACTGATGTTAAACTCACTGGTCTGTAATTGTCTGGCTTGTTCCTCGATCCCTTCTTAAATAGCGGCGTAATTTTTGCTTCTTTCCATTCTGAAGGAACTATTCCTTCTTCTAGTGACAATTTTGCAAGTGGTGTACTAATTTGCTCAACAATTTCCTTAAGCAGTTTTGGTGGTATCCCATCAACTCCCGGTGATTTATTATCTTTCATCTTCTTAACTTTCTTTGCTATCGTTTCAGGAGTTACAAATAACTGCCCTAAATGTTCTGATTTACTGCCCTCAAATTTAGTAAATGGAACTGGAAGTGAGCTGATATCTTCTGTAGTAAAAACTGAGCTGAAATACTCATTCAGGACCTCTGCCATTTGAAACCCGTCTGAAATTATGTTTCCACTGTTGATTTCCAGTGGTCCGACCTTATCTCGAACTTTCTGTTTACTCCTTACATAAGCATAGAAACTGTTGCTGTAATTTTTTATATTACCTGCCAATTTTTTTTCAAAGGTTATTTTAGATTTTCTAATTTCAGCTGTAGCTAGGTTAAGTGCCTCTTTGTAATTTGCATAGTCTTCATCCTTTCTGGTATGCCTATAAACCCTCCACATAGTTTGCTTAAACACTATTTTTCTAATAGCTTCTTTTGACAAGTGTTTCTTTCTAGACCGTTTTCCTTGGTTTTTCAAGGGAACAAATTTATCGATGATACTCTCAATTTCATATTTTAGAATATTCCAACATTCAATTGCGGTCTTATTCATCAGCATGTTATTCCAATCTAGCTTTGCTAAGTATTTTCTCATATCTTTATAGTTACCTTTGTGGAAGTTTCTCCTATATGTTTTTTCATTTGTACTTTCTGATTTTACATTGATGTCAAAATGTATTTCATTACCCAATGGTTCATGTATGTCTACATTGTCCACTAATTCTTTTTGTGATGACAAAACTATATCTAATACAGTATCTCCTCTGGTTGGTTCTAGTACGTGCTGAGTAAGGAAGCTATCCTGAATTAAAAATAGAAATTGTTGGCCCTCACCCCTTGTACTCTATAGAGATTTCCATTGTATGTGTCCATGGTTAAAATCTCCCATTATGATACATTCCCCTTTACTAACTTCCTTTATAGCATTTTGTATTTTTGTGTTGTCCTCTACGTTTATGTTTGGACTTCGGAAAACTATTCCAATAGTTAATTTTGAATTTCCCGAAACTATTTTGCACCAAACAGCTTCATCGCAATCTGCTTCGCTTTCTAATTTTATTTCATAAGCCTGAATAGATTCTTTAACATATAAAATAACTCCCCCTCCCCTTCTTCCTATTCGATCTCTTCTAAACATTACGTCAATCCTAATTCAGCATCTGTTATGTCTGTGTTGGCCCATGATTCGATAATATCAATTATGTGAGGGTCGATGTCTTCTACCATAATGTTTAATTCGTTTTTCTTATTTACTATACTCCTAGCATTTAAACACACGCATCTATAACCTGCTTCAGACATGTTTTTAGGACATTTTGTTATTGGTTTGTCTGTACTAGTGGCCTCTTTTCCTGCTTGAGGCATCTCTAAGTACCCCCCTGCGCTTCTAGTTTAAACAATAACAACAACGTTGGCCACAAAAGCTGTTACAACAACAGCCACAACAACGAAGACGATGATTATATAGTAATAGTAACAACAACAACATCTTAATATTTTCATAGACGGTCGATGAAAACTTTGGCAGCAGCAGCGATATCAATAAACAATAACAACAACAACAACGACAACGGCAACAACAACAACTACAGCAGCAGTAACAACAACAACAACAACAATGCAGAACAGTGGCGTATCTAGGATTTCGGATCTTAGTCACCCATTAGTTTACCATGTTACCGTGTATTGGCGCAACAGGTTACAACCGAAGAAATCATAAATATAAGCCAAAGGGGCACGGTCCAATACCCTCCCCCACTAAGTACGCCACTGGTGGAGAAACACGTGACATTTTGGTGTTTACGTTCTACCAGCATCAGTGTAGCTCAGCTACGTTAAACCGTCGCAGGTCAACACGTTTAGCTCCTCGGCTTCACCCACACATACCACTCGACGACGGGACAACAAGAGCCTATTCACGCCGTTGTCTGATCGCACAGTTGCCCCATTCACGTAGCTCGCCCTTATACGAGCACAAGATTGCTCCGCTTCAATTAAGACTTGTGGGCGTATAATAAATTAGTACGGTCACTTCGCACTATCTACGCCCTAAACTGTCCGTGGTGACTTTTAACCCTTAGTTACAAGGAAGGCTTACATTTGTAGAACTGATTCTGAATACACTTGTTTCCTGTGTAGGGGAGACCGGGACTAGTTGTTACAATGTTTAGTTAAAGTAACTTTTTGTGCAAAGTATATTAATATTTTGTTGTCCACACCTGGTTAATTTCGCCTTCTTAACTCCCGATTTTTGGACAGTGTGTTTGCTGGTGGACTTCCAACCATCTACTGTCGAATATCATCTACACCATCGACACGCGTATATCCATAGAACTGCCATTTTCGCACATATCCGGTCTGTCCCGTCTGGGCACACACCTTATAATTGGTCTGTTTTCAGCATAGACCTTTAGGTCATTCTGTAATTTAAAGGAATTACTAGTTGTGTGCAGTAAAACAATTATGGTTGTGATTTGCTTGAAGAGGACGCACTTTGTACCGTCAGTCATGACCAGCGGTCTCCATTGATGCTCGTTTACACGCAGGCTGTCATAGTATCTATTCATGTCTGTTCGCTGACAAAGCTTTGACGACCGAACCTTACTGGGTCTCACGTGACCAATACATTCTCAAAACGGGAGATAAATAACAGCCATATACAGCCAAACGCCAATATATATTCGCACTTCATCCGAATATGTCGACAGTTAGTTTATGTATACGAAGTATGTTCGTTTCGAGGCGAATTAGTTGGATACAGTATCGTCAACGCGCGGCTGTGCAGCATCAGTGTGGGTTCTATGCCAATAGCTGTGTTTTTAAGATTTACCACTTTGCCGTGCCACTTTTCTATCAGTGGATAGGTTAGTTTTTTCGCGAAATGAGTTTGAAATGAGACGAGTGAAACAGGGTTCAGCCTACTGTTACGTTTGCCATTGGCGACAATGTTAACGTTTTGCACGATTATAAGAAAACGTGACCATAAAAAATTCTTAAACTTCTTACCTGCCGTTGCTATCATCTCATTGACACGCTGGTCGAGTATAGTCAAAGTCTCAAACGTCTAACTCATTTAAAATGCCTGAACGTGCCATACCCGTCAAATTTTACCAATTTCTGCATGAATTACTACGCACACGTGCCTTGTGGCAAACAAATTGCCAAAAATCCTTCCGCCTATTGAAATCATCTAAAAAACTTGCCAACGTGCCTGGCTCAAATGCTGTTATGTCAGATGATATGATTTAAAAAAATTATACATATGTAAAATTACTGTGCCCTACTTTCGTCTGTAACACACCAGGAAGTCCTACTGAGGCATGATCCCTGAGGCATGATCCATGAGGCATGATCCCTGAGGCATGATCCCTGAGGCATGATCCCTGAGGCATGATCCCAACAATGGAATTGAAGAGGGACTTGATGGAAACCAACTGACCATCGCAATCTAGCGAGGTCAAGAGCGGACGTCGCTGCCGGACATAGATCGATCGCGTTAACTCAACCGTGTCGTAGTCTCAGGAAAACACCCCTAGAAGGTGTGCTGTAGAAAGTGACACCGGTCAAGAGGGGTTGGATGCCCCGCTGCCACCAACGGCAGCGTTGAATATATTTGAGCCACCCCAACAGGCTGCACATTGCTGATCATTACTGTGTATCTAGTTACACAGGAAACTATTCAAGTCGCCCTTGTTGCTCGCCTGGTCAAACATCGCACGCCACGTGACGCCGCCATAACATTTATGAAGTGTATAATTACGTGTAGAGAGAGAGAGAGAGCAGCCGCTGCCATCATTATCATTACTGTATATCATCGCCACCGCCACCGCCACCGCCACCACCACAACAACAACACTAACAACAACAATGACAATAACAGCTACCATCACCACCACCACCACCACAACAACCACCACCACCACCGCCACCGCCGCCACCACCACCACCATAACAACAACCACCGCCACCACCACCGCCGCTATAACAACAACCACCGCCACCACCACCGCCACTATAACAACAACCACCGCCACCATAACAATAACCACCGCCACCACCACCGCCACTATAACAAAAACCACCTCCACCACCACAACAACCACCGCCACCACCACCACCACTATAACAATAACCACCGCCACCACCACCGCCACTATAACAACAACCACCGCCACCACCGCCACCATCGCCACCACCGCCACCACCGCCACCGCCGCCGCCGCCGCCACCACTATCGCCACCACCACCATAACAACAACCACCGCCACCACAACTGTTACGTTGTAAGGGCGTAACGACGGTCGCGCCGTGCCGCCACCCTGAAACCTGACTCGTGCTTCAGGCCCAAGTTGACTCTTGTTTATCGCTCGACATTTATAAAAATACGAGCGCGCACGAGTTCCGCTAATGCGTTCAAGATGCGCCAGGCACACAGAGACCAGACCGTCCAGCCGACGAACGAGGGCGACTTTTGAATCAACGATTTAACGAAGTTACTTCGTACACTGTGAATAACGGAGGTAGGTTTATACAGTTGTAATTTTAGGTGCTCGGCTTTGTCTGCGCACTTTGTTGTTTGGCCGCATGAAGTTGCGTGTGTGGTTCTTGAATAGGCAGGTTAAATGTGTTGGTCATTATCAATGTGGCATAATGGGCACGTATAGTAGTCCAGATATGGAGATGCGGGATTAAGGGATTATATTTGGCTGATCCCGGGGGGGAATAAAGGCGATTGTTAAATAGTATTCGTAAAAGCCAGTACAGTATCTCGGAGATGCTGATACGATGCTGACCTGCTCACCAGATTCCAGGTAGGAATTCAAGTGACACTAGAACTCGTGTTTGTGTGATAAGAAATCAACTTTCTTCATTTTGTACAGTTCTTGTTTTTTCCGTTCTTAATACATATTTGAGGCTAGTGTTCTTGTCCTTCAGGTGGGTGTTGTTGATCTACCGTAACCTGAGGCTGGGCCTTCCTCTCAGTCTCTTTCCCGTCATCTTCATTATCAGATAAAAGTGTAACATAGACTACAGTGTACCTATGTATGTAGTTTCCGCGGGTAGACTTCAGCTGTATATCGCTTATAGCAGATTGGCAGGATCCAATCAGTATGCGTTGGTATTGATGTTATATTTGACGAACTGTTGTAAGTGCCGCTGTTTTGTCAGTAAACCTTTGTGTTAGTTAAAATGAAACATACCGATCAATTGATGGGGCGTTTGCCTGCGTTTTCCTAATCATACGGCTCACAGGAGCGAGTAAGTGGTTCTGGTGTTCCGTGACGAACGACCGTGGGTCGCTGCTAGTAATCGCAGATAGGCGGAAAGATAGAGAAAAAGAAAGATATCCACTGGGAACTTCGAATATACAAAAATAACATACAGGTTAAAGTGACCGGCATATCGTGACACGTGGGCGAGTGGGCGAGTGGGCGTTCGATTACAGTATTTCGCTTGTGCGACAGCGTTAATGATGAAACAATTGAGCTGATAGCCGAGGTACTTGCAGTCTGCTGACATACTGAGGTGTACTGCTCCCAATGGTTCGTGCACGTCCTTACGTCTGTTAACAATTTAGTTCTCAAAAACCGCGTAAGACCAAAGTTACTCCTCTGGACGTGTCGTCTCTAAAATACGCCAGTTAGCCGATTTAAGTGATTTCATTTGCCAAAGAGCAATCGTATTCAGCCAGCAATGTTGGAACATTCTAAATGTCGGACGTTTGGCAGGGATCTGTTATAGCATGACAGACAGACAGACAGACAGACATACATACATACATAGATTGTAGAAATAATAACATAAAAACATGACATAATAAATTATTTGGTATGGCTGGTTCATTGTCCAAGGCGGTGGTATTACATAGTCAGTCTCGTTGGTTAGCAAGTTAGCAAATAATATGTTTTGTTATAGGTTGCAAAACCATGTAGACTGTGAGTGAATGTCTTGTTTTTTTTCAATACATCAGGTGCATTATTTATTGTGTGTGGCCAAGTATATATAAAACTGTGTTTAGCAAATTCGTGTTGTACTCTGACTGTGTGTATGTTGTATTGCCCACGTGTGTTGAAGTTGTGAATGCTACTGTTTTGATCAAGTGATAAGTGTTGAAGGTAGACAGGTAGTTTATTTTCTGTTAAATTATAATAATTATAATTTTAGTTATTGTAATTTTAATATATGTTCTATTTTTAATAATTTAATAATTTTATATAATGGTTCAGTGTGAGCATTATATTTGCTTACTTATAATTCGGACGACTTTCTATTGCATTATAATTATTATTATTTCACATTTGTAGCCCCAGACCGTTATGCCACAGCTCAAATGTGACAACATCAGCGTGTTGTACAACATAATCTTTATGTTAAGAGGTAATAATCGTTTGATTCTATTGAGAATACCTAAAATCCTTGAACGCCTATTTGAAACGAAGCGATGTAGAAGACGCGTATGTATTTTGATGGCGACATTCCCGAATCACCGGTAGGCGGCGTGTTAATGTTTTGCGAAAACTGTCACTTTTGAGGTTAAGCGCATTTGCGATATGATTGAAAGAGTTGGCGTGCGATTTTGACACAACTTGTTCAACTCATTGGTAACATAGCACTAGTCGATGTCATCAAGTTTTATAATGTGTGAACCGTGCAACCCGCTAACACGGGAAACCAACTGTGGTCTGTGCCCATTTACGAGTACCTTCTGCCTTTGCAGTGGTGTCTGGAGTGCATTATCGGACCTCAGATATAGCTACACACGTGCGCACGCACATGGACAATTCCGTGTTGGAGAGCCCAGACTGCTAAAAATTAAATCTTGTTGGAACAGTGCCAAAGTTTCACTACTTATGTCAAAAACGTGTAGAATTTGTTATTTTCATACATTTTGTCTGTAATTCCATTACCAAAAAAGTCATAAAAGTTTTCCTGAGAACGAACTATTGATTGAAATTAAAAGTTACTTGAAATTATCTTATTACATACACACAGTAACAGGTTAGATAACTCACTTTTAATGTATCTTCTCTGATCTTGTGCAAAACCTTGTAACGGAATTACATTTTGGTAACGCAATTACGGTAACAGAATTACATGGCATTTTCTCTTGTAGTGAATGGAATGGAAAATAAGTCCTATTTTTGCAATAAGGTTGACACATATCTCAGGAGGGCGGGTTATAAGTAAATGAACATTGTTGGACTCTCGATAAGCCAATGGCTTCCTTGTCCACTTGCCATCTGGGCCTTTGGCTTGGATGGCAAATCTTGTTAAATATAGGTCAGCATTGACACTAAGACAATGTTTTGGTTAATTTAACTACAATGTAACAGAGGGCAGCTCCAGTCTTCCTGTTTCCAGAAGATACATGTCAAACTGAGTCCAAGAAATGACAACCTGAATTTAAATCTCACAAAATCCAGTGAAAATGTGAGTATAGACATAGCAGTACTTACATTAATTGTTTAACAGAACTATTATATAACTAATTTACCATGTATTTGCTAGATTTTCATATGTATCGCAATCATTATGTAGTTTTCTTATTGTATAATGAAAATGGAAAATAAACTATCCATCCACCTAATTGTGATTTCTTACTTTTGTTTTCGTACATTTTACACATAACATGCCCCTCATAGCCAAGGAGAAGATGCAGCGCTACCAATGCAAGTTAAAGTCAAACAAAGAGAACTATAAAATGGTGAAGAGAGAAAGCACAGAAGCACATAAAATAGTCCTGAATGAAATAAAGAAAGAAGATGAAAGAGTGAGAAACAGGGAAAGAATGAGAAAACATCGGCAAAAAGAACATACAAAATGCTGTCCAAATTGAAGTGCAAAACCTTGTGACTTTCAAATCACCACAGTCACTTGGAAAGGCTAAGAAGAAGGTATAATTTTTGCCAAATTCACCAAAGAAATGGACTGCACTAGTTGCAGCTCTTGCAACTGATGCTGGACTTGGCACTTTGAAAAATAGGACTGGATAATAACCATGGAATTCACTCAAGGAAGTGGTAGACAAGATCGCCAACTTCTATTTGACAACTTCATGGATACGCCCTGGTGAAAAGGATGTTGTGATTGTGAGAAAACCTGGTGAAGAGAAAACCAAGCTCCAGAAGCAGTATCTTTTTGACAACACTGGAGGAAGTTCATGCAATGAGACGTGAAACACATCATTTAGCTGTCTGTATATTGCACATACGACATTAGAATATGAAGATACAGTTCCTTGTAAGCATGCAGAAGAGTAAAGACATGTACCAATATTTAATTTGTTTTTTTCCCCAAAATAATCAGACTCGTAATTCCGTTACCATGCCATGTAATTCCGTTACCAAACAAAACATGTTAAGTTTAACCAAACAGTGCACATATCATGACCAAACTTCTGTCCAATGCATAGTCACTACCCATGTCTATATAGTAATGTCAGCTAGCAGCATCAATTGGTTGCAAGATTCAGACGAACTGTCATGACATTTGTAGGAAATTGACGTTGATTATTTCTGTGTAATTCCGTTACCAAAATAAAATCGTTCATAATTTCAGTCATTTGTTAAATTTTTCAATATGTATCAATTTGTACTTCCAGATAATATTTAACTTTCCTTTCTAGGCATATGCTGGTCTTGAAAATATAAACATATGCCAAAAAAATGCTGTGAATTGTAATTCCGTTACCGTGGAACTGCCCACATACAACAATTCATGCATATGTGTTTTGCCTAAGGGTGTGTGTGTGTGTGTGCGTGCGTGCGTGCGTGCGTGCGTGCGTGCGTGCGTGCGTGCGTGCGTGCGTGTGTAAAATAACATGGGAAAATAACGCAGAGCTTGTGATATTCGATCAAGGATATGAGTTATGTGAAACCATTCCACGTCAACATAAATAAACTTTGACAAGTTGCACCAGTTCCATTAATCAAGATGAAGAGTATGATGTGGGGTTTCCAATGGTGCACGCCAATGTTTCACAAAGAGCCTTATAGAAACGTTTTTATCACCACAGCTCGTTTTAGTTTCGCAGTACATCTCGTGTTCTACACAAAGCATGTCTTTCTTATTCCCGGATACTCGTAAACGAAGAATCGACTATAGACGCAAATGAAACCCACGAAAAAAGAAAAAAGTTTAAGTGGACCCGTCTACCGAATGAGCAAATGAGGATGAGGCTACACAGGCGACATTTAGCATTGTAACGGTGCGCGTCATGCATTAAACACGGTAAGTCTTTAGTGATAGGCCTTACTTTTAAACGACGAAGCACCTGAAATAGATTTAACAAGATTTACCAAGATTGCCATCCCAAACAACAAGTTCCAGATGGCAAGTGGACAAGGAAGCCATTGGCTTATCGAGAGTCCAACCATTTTCTCATCTATGTGTAGCCCGCCCTTATCAGATATCTGTCAATTCTATTTTTAAACATATTTACACTGCTAGCATCAACACAATCATTTGGCAGTTTGTTCCATTCATTTATCACCCTCTGTGAGAAAGAGTACTTTCTCATGTCCAACCTACACTGCTCCTTAACTAATGCTGCTTTGTTTCCTCTGGTCCTACTGCCTTCTTTAAGTTTGAAGAACATATTCCTATCAACGTCCTCATAACCGTTCACGATTTTAAACACTTCTATTTGGTCTCCTCTTAGTCTCCTGGTCTCTAGTGTTGTCAAACTACATTGTAATAAGCGACTTTTGCAACGCAACTAAGGTCTCTCAGTTCTGGAATCATTTTAGTTGCTCTTCGTTGTATTCCTTCTAGCTTGTCTGTGTCCTTTTTACGATACGGCCTCCATGCTTGAATACAATATTCCAAATGTGGTCTAACTATTGCTTTGTACAGGGGTACAATTAGCTGTTTCTCCTTATATGTGATAGTTCTCCTAATTAGCCCTAGAATTTGATTTCCTTTCGAAGCAGCAATCCCACATTGCTCTGAAACTTTCATGTCAGCATTAAATGTTACTCCTAAGTCCTTTTCTTGTGTTGTTCTACTTAGTACATCATCCTCCATTTTATATTCTTCGTCCATGTTTCATGTCCTATGTGTATACATTTACACTTCCCAAAATTGAATAACATTTGCAATTTTTTTGACCATTTAACTAATGTATCTAGATCATCCTGTAAACTTTGTTTATCTGTATCATTAGTAACATTTCTGAATACTTTTGTGTCATCTGCAAATTTCAGTACTTTGCTAGATATATCATCTTCCAAATCATTTATATATATATATATATACATACATATATATATATATATATATATATATATATATATATATATATATATATATATATATATATATATATATATATATATATATATATATATATATATATATATATATATATATATATATATATATATATTAAATATATATATATATATATATTAAAAACAGTATAGGTCCTAATACTGATCCCTGTGGTACCTCATTCAAAACAGATTTCCTGTTTGAAATCTCACCATCTACTATTACTCTCTGTCTTCTGTTTGTAAGCTACTTTTCTATCCAGTTGATTACATCATTACCATGGGCTTTTAGTTTAAGTAATAATCTTTGATGTGGCACTTTATCGAAAGCTTTCTGAAAATCTAAGTAGACAACATCCACTGGGGACCCGTCATCTACCCACTTTGTACCTAGCCATTTGTTTCTGCGTCTTCCTCTTGAACAACATAAATGTTTAAGACGCCCTGTAATCCAACTTAAACGATTCACATAGTATATCATCTCAAAATCAACGAATCTGATTCGCGGTGGGCTAAATAAATAGAGGACAGCTACTTCACGTAATTCGTCTTCTCCCGACGCCGATAGCCGACCATTGAATAAACATCATCTTGGTTGACCGCCATGGAATCTAATTTGCCCAGTTCCAAAATCATCTTATTTATATGGTTTGTTTATCTGCTTCGTAAGCCTCGTGTACTCGGCACAAGTAGCCTATCGCTTATAAGCGGTTTTCTGTCAGACGAACTCGTGACATGAACATAGCATTTTGGTTCATGTTGTTCCGCTTAATTATTGTAAGAGGCTTATGTTCTTCGCATAAGAACGTAAGCCTTAACCTCTGGTATGTCAACAGATGGTCCAAATATACCTCCTTTCAGCTGCTTTTAAGTTTGATCTGTCAACCCTGTAAATTTTCGGGTCAGGCCAGCATAATCGTAACAGGGGTCAGACTACGGTTAAACTCCCGGACATGGTTCACATTATTGTAGTGCCTAAAATATGGAAATTAGCCGGTTTCAGTTAAGCTATTTAACAAGTTGTAACAACAAAGGTTGGAACGTTTGAAATTATTGTTATTTGGCTGTGCTATGCAAAAGACGCGTGTATATTTTGGTGGTGAAATTTCCAAAACACCCGTAAGCGTATTAATATTAACGACAACTCCAAATGTTTAGGGCAAACGAGTTTACAACATTATTAAATGAACTGGAGGTTTGCGATTTTGCTTGTTTGGTATTATAGTTCAAGACGTTTGTGGGTGTTTGGTGGTGACGTGTTCTTCCGACACGCAAAGCGTTAACATGGCGACCGTTGGGAAAATAAATGTGGTTTGCGCCCATTTACCGCACATACAAACAAACCGGATTCTGTCTTCGTGTCCCGAGGGTTCTTCCATCACTGACACTGATATTCCGCTGATCGACAACTAGAGAATTAGCCTCGTGCCAGGCAGAAGAGTCGTAGTCTGCAACTGTGTCCTTTTCCCTGTTCAAAACATTTTTTTCATAGTGCAAAAAAAAAAATTCCGAAAGGACGTACCGTATCAAAATCACTCGCACTTGATTCGTATGCCATAGACCCGGAAGTGAAACTGTGATCTATTCCCTGCTCAATGCTAACACGTAATGAAGGCAAAACTTCATTTGCATTTCCTCTTATGTTTCAGAATGTCGGACGTAGTTAATGGTGATGTACGAAATTGACGAAATTTTTTAAGTGACGCGAGTGCAGCTGAATAGGCTTATTGTCTGCTTTAGTGATAGAATGCATTGACAATGAAATGGTGCACTTTAAAGACTTTAATAGGCGGAGGGACATTTTATTTCCCCAAACAAAGACACCAGATAGTATGGACCAAAGACTGTTAGTGTATCTTCGAAAGACACTTGCTAAGTAGGATGAACTAAGTTGCTCAAAACGTTATATGTGGACTCGAATCCAATTGACCACTATAATCACCGAACTACTAAGCCCCCCCTTTTGCTACATAATGATTGGTTAATATGGGTCGTGCATGTCCAGCTTTATTCCTATACAAAATGACTATCGAAAAGCCTGAAGTTCAACTCGTACCAAACCATCCGAAGCAGTGATTCCGCATAGAACAACATTTCACGAAAGCCGAAGAATCTCACGAGCCTACTTTTACACTCGCAGATCTACAGATCTACAGATCTACAGATCTACATATCTGTTACGCAATTCTTCGGCGTCGGGTGTTGCAAACAAAACACACTAACGGCAAAAACAGCTGCTGAGATGGTTTATCTCGTAGGAAATGGAGACCAGAGACCTTGTTATGTAACGACCGCGGGCTCCATAGGTTTGTTTACGGTATCAGCGACGTTGGCCACTGCGTGTGTTATTATTTCCATTTCGGCAAAGTCTGTAAATCGATCATTGCCTTTTTTGTATCGCCCAATAAAAAGACTGCGTGAGCAGTTGGGAGACTGGACAGATCCCCAGCTGCGTGTCTGTACCGCAGCACCCTGGTCGTGTCCTAGCAGATAACGCTAACCCGGAACAGATTTACGTTCGTTTACAATTGTCAGTTGCAATTACACAGAATCATAATGATAATATATAAAGTACTTCTATTGCGCTAAAATCCTCGGGAGACCCAAGCTCGGCAGCGGACCAAAACAAAAGGGGCTAAGCAGTTCATAATCGATAAGCAGTCCCAGTTGTAAACAGTTGGATTGGTACGCTGGGAGCTATGGAGGATAAGCAAGTTTAAATAGGTGGGTTTTTAGTTTATGGCGAAATGTTGCTATATTTTCTACACACTTAACACTAACAGGTAGTGAGTTCATACAACTACAGTGCTTTAAAAAAATCAATGCATCATAAATGGTCAATTGAAATAATTCTTATGTTGAGTACAGCTATATTGTTTCATAAAAGAAGATTACATGTATCATTACTGGTCATTTTTAACAGGCTTTAGCTAATTTTAAAGATAATTCATGCACTCTTGCTGCCAATGTTGGGTGCAATTGCATTTGCCAATTACACAGCTTCATAAAAGTTCAATTACAATATAATCGTTGCAGTGTTCTAAAATATCAATTACCTTGGTACTGTACTTAATTACAAATTACGTCTTTGCGCAGTAACTGCAGCGTGGCTGAAGGTTGTGATAGAATGAACAAGTACGCCAGTGGGTGGAGTGTGTACCGTTTTGAGCAGTCGCAAGGACTGAATTCTACACAGTATAAGTTACCTTTATCTTTACCTAGTCGACCGCCACGTATAAGCGAGGCAGTGTTCACGCATGACATCGAAAGAATGCCATGATTAGCGTATTTCAGAAAGCTATTGACGTGACACAAAGTAAACAAGTCGTTAGTCGCACAGTGATCGATTGGAGTAATGTTTGACTTTAATGGCATTTCGACAACGAGCGAGGAAATGAATGTCCAATGTCGACAGCTAGGTCTGCATGGCGATGTCTCGTGAAAAATACCCCGGAGGAAGGCAAAAAACCTAGAAACTTGCATTGCGTATTCCCGGTAGCTACATGGGCACTATGAAAATTGGATATAAAGAGAATCAGTGCCTGTCAGGTGAAATACTACCGCAAGATGTGTACTGATTACCTGGATAGCGCACCGTACCAACGTATTGGTGTGGAGCAAACTACATATACCGCAAAATGTGTTATACAATTTTGTCAAACGCCAAAAAGTTTACCATTTTGGCCACATTAAGAGGCGTTAATGGAGGAAATCGGAAACAAAGGCAAGCCACGATTATTATGGGAGAAGCACAGATGACTCAATAACCAAACAGTAATGATGTGTGTAAACAACACAGACGACTCAATAACCAAACAGTAATGATGTGTGTAAACAACACAGACGACTCAATAACCAAACAGTAATGATGTGTGTAAACAACACAGACGACTCAATAACCAACCAATAATGATGTGTGTAAACAACACAGATGACTCAATAACTAACCAATAATGAGGTGTGTAAACAACACAGATGACTCAATAACCAAACAGTAATGATGTGTGTAAACAACACAGATGACTCAATAACCAAGCAGTAATGATGTGTGTAAACAACACAGACGACTCAATAACCAAACAGTAATGATGTGTGTAAACAACACAGATGACTCAATAACCAAACAGTAATGATGTGTGTAAACAACACAGATGACTCAATAACCAAGCAGTAATGATGTGTGTAAACAACACAGACGACTCAATAACCAAGCAGTAATGAGGTGTGTAAACAACACAGACGACTCAATAACCAAACAGTAATTATGTGTGTAAACAACACAGATGACTCAATAACCAAGCAGTAATGATGTGTATAAACAACACAGATGACTCAATAACCAAACAGTAATGATGTGTGTAAACAACACAGATGACTCAATAACCAAAGAGTAATGATGTGTGTAAACAACATAGATGACTCAATAACCAAACAGTAATGATGTGTGTAAACAACACAGACGACTCAATAACCAAGCAGTAATGATGTGTGTAAACAACACAGACGACTCAATAACCAAACAGTAATGATGTGTGTAAACAACACAGACGACTCAATAACCAAACAGTAATGATGTGTGTAAACAACACAGACGACTCAATAACCAAGCAGTAATGATGTGTGTAAACAAGCGCCATACCTAAATATGGACTCATTTGGTTGCATGTTGACATCATAATTAAAACAAATGGTGTGGGAGAAATCCGAAACATTAAAAAGCCAACTTATAAATACAGTCGACATGAATTCTATAAAAGCCGCACTATTAGTATTTTTGGGTTTTAAATCAAATTAAAGCAGGGCCTACGTCATGTGCATGTTTACTTTTATTATGTCGACAACCTGTGAAACAGATTAATGTTAATTTGAAGCTTGTCAAACCATTAGGAATCATCGAGCTGATTTTAGACTTATATTAATTAAATACCAATCAAAGATTACGACCCAATGATGTGATTATACGAATTATTGAATTGTTGTGAAACGATTCTAATGCATCGAACTGGTCTTACGTCATATTAATTAAATACGAATCAAACCATTGTGACTCACCGAGCTTAATAATTATTAAAACATTCTGATCCTTTGGACTGGGAACATGTTCGTTGGAGATGGATTTATATTATCAAAGTGAACAAGCTCAAATCAATACTCCGTATTCTACACATCTATAAAACAACAAATCGTTTCCTGAAGCACCAGAAAACCCGCCATATTGCGTCGCGCATTTCCGGGTCTGTCACAGGTTATGATTTCCGCCTGCATATTCACGGGAAGACAGCTGTAAGCTGTATTTTTTTAGCAAACACATGTACCAACAAGATTAATGCTCCAGTTATTTCCTAAAGGTCAACTGGGCGTGAATCTGGCAGGTGAACTTTGCAGCGCGGTTCCAATGGTCACTGTTGGCTCTTTCAAGTTGCGCTGGCAACGAGTGATAAACGCTCTATCTGCCGATACAGTGACGCAGATAAGGAGTAGGGGTCCGAGTGTTTCCGGTTGGGTTATCCACAGACGTCATCACGAAACAATCATTGGTTCATATATAAATCAAGCAGACCGTATATTTCCATGGTATTACCTTGTGGTCTGCGTACGTTGTACATTCGCAGTAAACGTTTAATAAAGCCAGATACAGTAGTTTTTATTCCATTCTTTATTAGGTCCTATGTAATTCGTCTTTCCTTGAATATCCATCTTTGCCTGCCTTCACCTCTCTCATAATCATGGGTGGTCGTTGGGCACCTCATCTGATGATCTGAGAATGTGTCTCCATCTTTCTTGTTCCCTGCTATTTGCTTCCCACGGAAGTCAAGTCCTGTCCACTCCGCGATGTTGCCGTCTAGTTTTCTTTCTGAGCATTGGAGAGTGACTTTACTAGGCCAGTGGACCTCGTGACATGGCCATACCAGATTGCATCTTCCTACTACAGAAAGGAGACCTTCATGTTGCCCAATGGTTTGCCTGACAGAAATATCGATATGACCAGGGCCCGCAGCAGTCTTAGTTTGGTTTTCAGGGTCAAGGTTTTGTCCTCTCTAACGATTTCAAGGGAAAATGTATTACTGCTACTGGAAATGTAAACCAGTAAGTTTTCACTTTCGTTTTCACATCAAACACCTGTTGATTATGAACAAATCATTTGCTATTTTTTATACACACATATTTCTCTTTTACTTGGAGGAGAAATATTGCCAAATGACGTCAATGGCCGCTGGCTTGGTTAATGGACGAAATAACACAAGTAGGAAACGAGAGAATTGCCCCAAAGTCAAAATCAATATTAATTCCATGCCAGGAACTGGTAGATACGGGAATCGTGTGTTAGAATGACTATGTTCAGAATGACGACGTCCGTCCCATCCGGGAAATAAACACCGCCCCTGTTGGACCGCTTCCTGCATCCACGCTAGTAACCAGTTGATGCTTCCGACCAATTATAGCATATGACACCGACAATCTCACCCAAGTCGACCCACAGCGAGGTGTGTGTGGCAGGAAGTGTGAGATGGGAGGTTGTTCCTGAAATTTATGGAGCGTTGGCCTTAAAAGTAGGTGGGAGGTGAAATTGGTGGGATATGGGAAGTGGGTTCTCATAATTGGTGGGCGGTTGGCCCCCCAAAACCAGTTAGGAGATGGGGTTGGCCCCCAAAACAGGTAGGAGATGGGAGGTTGGTCCCCAAACCAGGTAGGAGATGGGAGGTTGGTCCCCAAACCAGGTAGGAGATGGGAGGTTGGTCCCCAAACCAGGTAGGAGATGGGAGGTTGGTTCCCAAACCAGGTAGGAGATGGGAGGTTGGTCCCCAAACCAGGTAGGAGATGGGAGGTTGGCCTTCAAACCAGGTAGGAGATGGGAGGTTGGCCTTCAAACCAGGTAGGAGATGGGAGGTTTGTCCCCAAACAAGGTAGGAGATGGGAGGTTGGTCCCCAAACCAGGTAGGAGATGGGAGGTTGGTCCCCAAACCAGGTAGGAGATGGGAGGTTGGTCCCCAAACCAGGTAGGAGATGGGAGGTTGGTTCCCAAACCAGGTAGGAGATGGGAGGTTGGCCTTCAAACCAGGTAGGAGATGGGAGGTTGGTCCCCAAACCAGGTAGGAGATGGGAGGTTGGTTCCCAAACCAGGTAGGAGATGGGAGGTTGGCCTTCAAACCAGGTAGGAGATGGGAGGTTGGCCTTCAAACCAGGTAGGAGATGGGAGGTTGGCCTTCAAAACAGGTAGGAGATGGTTACTGTCGACAGTAGTGAAATACCTTGTCGCCCGATCAGATCTCGATACTGATACCATCTGCGCTAAGCAAAATAGTTTCACTCAGATGTTTGGACCAATAACTGGAATGGCTTCGATTATTTTGTGATGTGATCTAGTGTTGCTTGTTCGACTCTCGTTCGCCGTCGTGAACTCGCCGTCGTGAACTCGCCGAAAAGAGTCTGGCCTCAGAAACATAGTTTGACAGTTACCAACTCCATTTTTGTGTATATATAACTTTGCGGTATAGTGATAAGTTGGAATCTGCGACCGCTAGATGTCAGCCCATTACTGCATGTTGAATATATTGGTCAGTAGGTGGCAGCACATAATGTGCGGTCTGACCAGTTACGAGTTTTAGTAGACGTCGGTCAAGCGCTGGTAGAACCCCCTGAAGATGTCTTGGCAACTTGGCAACTGTGTTGAGGGGGTTGAGACGCAATTTTCCCAGTTAACAATGTTAGTGACTTAGTGTCACACCAATTGGAACTACGCAGACCGCGGCAGAGATCGTCCGAAATGTTGAGATACACACCCGATGTCATTCCCAGCTTTGACCGGAACCAAGCAACCACGAAAAAATGGCGCTACATCGACGAAATGTGATTGTGGGGGACTCTACGCGATGTCCCACCCCTCTGCTGCCGACGACGGGACGATCCGTGCACACTGGCAGGCTTAGCCACCATCGCGGAACGGGCAAGCGCAAAGGCACGCGCCAGAAAATGGCAACACGTTGTATCGTGGACACGAAGAGAACCAGGCAATGGTGATACGTGTCTTTTTGTGGAGCCCATCGTTACTTGCCAGACAGAAGACGGTGTCCTCTTTGACAGTGTGGCCCACCCATGCCTTGCCGTGTGACCCTTGCTCCTGATGGCGTGACCAAACAATTTTAGTTTACGTTTCCGCATTTCGTTGAAGAGTTGCTTTTTTATTCCTGCTCGCATGAATACTTCTATATTCGTGACACGCGCAGTATAGCTTTTGAGCAATGTGTTCATTAGACGCTACATATCGAATTTGTTCAGCCTATGTTGAATTCTTCTGGATAATGTCCATGTTTCCGCAACATACATCATAGAAAAAAAAAAAATTATGTTTGCCACGCATGGTTTGGTATAGTTCAGATAAACAACTGTTGAAAGCAAACAAATGTGGGACAATTGTCAGGACAACGAGTTATATTGTATCCTGAAGTAGGAGCCAGAAGGCATATGAAATTGTCTGTACAATAGAATCATATTGTTGTACGCTTAACACAAACAGCGGCGAGTACTTGTTTTGTTATAAATAAATGTCAGTGTGTTGACATATATAATGGCTACTCCCCGTGGAGGTAGGCATGACGTGAATCATTAGTTATTCCACACATTCTACTCAGCGTTCGTAGTGCGAGAAAATCTACTCAATGAATAACTTCTTGGAGTTCAATGGCGGTTGTGCAAACTGTGCGTTTGCTGAGTTGACGCGAGAACCACTTCAGTTCTTTGTTCGTGCTTAGACTGGCCGCTAACACTGGAGTCTATTTGATCGCCGTGAGATCGCAGTCGCTGTTGGCTCTCAACACGTTGATGCCACGTGGTCAGTGAACAAACCACTGCGATCTGAACGTTCCGTCCTCAACCGATTTAGTCCATCGCGAATCACGTTAATTGATGTTCAGATATGTTATAATAATATGTTATAATAATATGTTATAATAATATGTTATAATAATATGTTATAATAATATGTTATAATAATATGTTATAATAATATGTTATAATAATATGTTATAATAATATGTTATAATAATATGTTATAATAATATGTTATAATAATATGTTATAATAATATGTTATAATAATATGTTATAATAATATGTTATAATAATATGTTATAATAATATGTTATAATAATATGTTATAATAATATGTTATAATAATATGTTATAATAATATGTTATAATAATATGTTATAATAATATGTTATAATAATATGTTATAATAATATGTTATAATAATATGTTATAATAATATGCGCAGTCGGGTTAATAAACGAGTGCATACTGTTGTTGAAAACATTGACACTATTGACTTTGACCGTTAGATCAGGTAACTTGTGAAGCTCTGAATAGCTTTTTGTTATAGCATACGACTTCGGATAGTATTTATATAGGCGTTGCAACTTCTGCAAATTTTGCCGATTGTTTACCGGATCCGGTCAAAAATAATTTATTAGCTTGTCCAAAGATTTCATCAAAACTAAATAGCGTTTTGCACAAACGCAAAAGCATGTTACAGTCGATCTTATATAGGTTTGTTTTTCGCGTCTGAAACGCGACGAGCGAAACAATCGAATCGAGGATGTGCCTTTGAGCTGATCGAGCAACTTTATTTGAATTATGTGAGTGCGATTTAGCTTTGTGATTATGCTACGTGGAATCTTCAAAATGCTAAGTATTCAAAAGCCAAGAGCCTCACGTGAAAACGACGTAGTACGTAATACTGTATATTCTGCAGCAGGGTCTTGAACAATAGCTGGGAAGTCAACATGTACAGAAGTCGCAATGACCAAGTATAACGTGACACCAGATGTTGGACGCGGCTCTACTCGAGTGATTATTGGGGTTACGAAAAGTGACCTGGGCTTAGTATGAGACGAAGATATCCCGATTAAAAGTAAAGAAGAACAGCTGAAGTAAGAATAAGAAGATGGAACTGGAGCGGACACGTACTAAGAATGAAAGACAGCCACTGCCTGACGGCTGTAACATCGACATACACTGCCTGACGGCTGTAACATCGACATACACTGCCTGACGGCTGTAACATCGACATACACTGCCTGACGGCTGTAACGTGGACATCCACTGCCTGACGGCTGTAACATGGACATCCATTGCCTGACGGCTGTAACATGGACATACATTGCCTGACGGCTGTAACATGGACATCCACTGCATGACGGCTGTAACATGAACATCCACTGCCTGACGGCTGTAACATGAACATCCACTGCCTCACGGCTGTAACATGGACATCCATTGCCTGACGGCTGTAACGTGGACATCCACTGCCTGGCGGCTGTAACATGGACATCCATTGCCTGACGGCTGTAACGTGGACATCCGAAGGTAAATGGAAAGTGGGTTGCCCAAAGATTACAAAATCAGTAGAAAAAGGAAAACGAGAAGAAAGCTTCCGAAGCATTTAATACGGCTAAATTTATCATCAGACAAGTCTAGTTACAGCAACACAGTCGTGCACTTGTATCAAATAAGAATAATATAATTGAAAACGCATTTAATGTATTCACCAAAAAAAGATTAGATTTATGCTTGTTGAAAATCACTGCAGCCACAGCGCATTAGTTTCAATGCTCACGGGCTCGCTTGTTCTTTGTCGTGCGTTGGGGCGAAACAGTTTTCAATAGCAAAACACATAAACACGCGGACCGCTGGCAGACAAACTGATATGAATGCGGTCGTGTCTGATAGAGTGGCATTTGAACAATGGGTCGCGGTGATCGCGAGGCAGGCCCGACTAACCCCCAGGTAGCGTGGTGGCGACTTTAACACCTTGACACGAGCTGCGCGGGGAGTTAGGCGTGTAGTTCAGCGGCCCGTTTATCTGTTCACGTTTTCGTAAGGGAACGGCTAATTACGAGCGCCGTGCTCGAGAAAACAGCGGCTAGGAGGACATGGCTGCCTGACTGCGAGAAATGAGAAACTTTCGTTGTTGTTTTACCAAGAAGGAACGCGCCACGAGCAGAGGTGAGTCACACGGAAGTCTTTATATGCGTGTGGTTTATGATATCTGTGTGTCAGTGTGCGTGCGTGCGTGCGTGCGGCGTGCGTGCGTGCGTGCGTGCGTGCGTGCGTGCGTGCGTGCGTGCTGTGCTTTGTATCTGCGGGGATCATTTGCATTGCAAAACGCACAGGCATGTGTAAAAAAAGACAAGGGTTTTTATCATTATCCGTCAGTGAGACATTACGGCAGACTAGCACACCTGACTTGGGGACGGTGGTCCACGCATAGACGCGAAATGTTTTCATTGAAGAATATATTTATGACTCCCGGTTTCTCGTGGAAGGCGGTGGTAATGAATAGGCAAATGAGTCCAAATAAAAGACATATATTAAACTGGGAGCCAAATTGGTAATCGCGCCCTGTCCTAGTGCAAACCAAGACCGGATCATAGAGAGAAACGCGGTTCGGAAGATCTGGAAGGTGCCGTGGGGCGCGGTGGCCGCGTCGTTGGAATGCCGGACTGTCAACAAAGAAGACCGGGTTTCGAGACCACCTGCTGCTGTCTCGAAACTTGGACAGTTTTGTTCACCCCACATTGCCTGTGCCTCTCGGAACAGACTAAAAACCGTTGGTCCCTTCTATCTAGTTTCTATTCAGGGGAAGTAAAATATCCCACACCGGGAAATGGGGAAAACCTGTTGTGGACTCACTAACTATATAGAAGGAAACTCTGAGAATAAACTACTCCTATGTTAGCCGTAGGCTGGAGTAAAACGTCATAAGTCATTGAGTCATTCATAGGTTGGCTCAGTTTTACGCGAATGGAGTCAACCTTTAGTGAACGGGAAACATTTCAGGAAAGTCTTACACAATGTTTAATGATGTGTACCGACACATTGACAATTCGTTTTGTGATGTGTACACACATTAACCACGTGTCATGTTGTACAAATGTGAGAATAACCGAGGGGCGGCCATGTGTGGCCACACTGGCGTAGTCCGCGTGAGAAATGCTTCATCACTTACTTTCCTATGCGCACGCAGTTAAATAATTTGGTTGATTTTTGAAATTATCCAGGTCAAGTGACTTAATAAATGTGTCACCTTCGTAAAGAGAACGGTTTATTTGTCTGATGTCGTACGGGTGTGTAGTGTCTCAGGGTTCACATACTGTGCACAACTCTGCTCATACAACGTAATGTGAACATGTGTTGACGTAACGCATTATCACCTCGATTGCACATGGCTACAGTGCATTTCAGAATGTTTGTTCACATTCAAAGCAGGATTTTGTTTAGCTTCGTGCTTTGTTGCATTATAAAGAGACCACTTTGTTGAGATTACCACTGCTCGAGTTATTACAAAGCGCAGTCCGTGATCGATCCCTGGTTTTCTCTAAACGTAGTGCATCCATTTTCACTTTCATCGAAAATACCGTGTTTACGCATTAAAGCTATTAAGAAAACGCAAAGGTGGCGCTTCGCACCTCCGTGAGAATATAGCGATGTTAGAAGTGAAAATTACCTTACGTTTGTTACAGCAATTTACATAAAAGTTACAAAAAATCATATAAATATACCATATGTTACAACACTTGGGAAAGTGGACTAATCATAATGTATGTTCAGGTAAGACAGAAAAGCGGGGTACTTCGATCCCCCGTGCAAATTAACAATGCTATACAGAAAGTACATAAATACATAAAACATACGGAAAATTATGTACAAACACCTTTAAACCACTAAGACTAATTATCACATCGTCCAGATAGGTAAGGCCATTCTGTCACAAAATGAAGTACTCATACTTCAGTACTTGCTCTAAAAACCTGTGTTCACTGCTGAAAATTCAGTGAATACTGATATCTGGAACAGGGAAAAGCGTAAAAAAACCCTGAAAGAATCCTTTGTTAACTACGGCTCTGCTATCAGTATTTTACAATGAATCTACATATATACACAATATGACCTATGAGAAAACGTTCCGAGAGAATACAGCGATATTAACGCGATTGGCAGGTGCTGAGCTTTGTAAAGCCAACCGTTCAGCCAGGGCCCGTGGCAGTGTGAACGGTCTGGTCTCTGGCAGCGCGGTATGCTATTAAAAGTATGCTATTGACGGTACAAAATATCGTTTTTATTGTAAAATCATATAATATATAAATAAATTGTATCTAACAACTTGACCGCCCAAATATGTTTAAGTGAACCACAACTGTATTAAAGGCGGCGGGTATATACGCAATTAGCCATCATTCTTCAATCAAATGCTCTGCTATGTCAGAAAGTGACTAGTTTAGTAATCAGAGACCAAACTATGTTACATTAGTTGAGTTTTGAAAGCAAAGATTTTCATTTGATGAGCAAATATTGCCAGAATACAGGCATTAGCTACGTAGGCCGGGTTATCTAACAGTATGGCGCGGCCCATGCATGCAACTGAAATGCTGTGTGTTCAACAAGGTTTTTCTAGTAAACCACTGGTGTGATATTCTTAATTGTAGTTACAAATGGTTATGTTTTAGTAATTCCCATAGGCGAACAGGTACAGAATCACATGTGTATCCAATTAAACGATTCATGCACTACTGATTTAAACATCGACAAACCTGATTCGCGATTGGTTAAATCAATCGAGAATTTCAATTCCAACGGACTTGTCTCCCAAGCTGAGTTAACTAGGTCAATTGAAATTGTCCAGACTTGCAACGAGATATATATATTGAACCACCATAATGAAAGACCAACATACCTATTGTATAAATCACCTGCTCAGTGCTTATTTAGTCTAACTTAACCCTATTTCACGACCGTTCCACTGGCAAGACATCAACAGAGAGCTCTGTATACAGGACACACCCTCGATACAAAACATGCTTGGTGGCAATATACACAGTGACAAATTACCGCCAGTTCAGTTCAAAGGTTCTTTTAAATTCCTTAGTCTGAATTTGACGGATTGTCGTGAAAGGCGAACAGTTGAACGAACTGCGGTATGTTAAACAGTCAGGCGATTCAAAAGCAGACTTGTATAATTAATTGCGGATTTAAATTGGTGCCGCGTGTAGCCACTGGTAAACAAGTGCGCTGTGTTGTTCATGTGCACATTTATGTTACGATATGTTTCAAATAATTACGCAGAAGATAGTTACAATTGGCTTTTAAAATTTCGCTCTCACTCAACCCTTGACCGAGAAAATCGTTGAGGTGTAGGGGAGACCGGACTAGTTACAATTTTCAGTTAAAGTCACGTTTTGTGAAAAGTATGTTAGATGCATTATTTCTGTCAACGAATACATTAAATTTATTATTCGCGCTCATAACATGTACCATACCATTGATATTCCGCATAGGTAGATATGTGAAGTTTCCCAGGCGCGGTCGACTGTAACAACTAGCCCCGTAAACGGGGCAAGTTGTTACATCATACAGGGCACTTTGTTACAGTAAAGAACGCGTGGATCGCAAAGCCAGTGTCACTCGTACATGTTACTGTTATTGCATTAATTATAGATTACACACACTTATACATCTTATACAATTGTGCATAACAATGTAGGTGTTCACAGCTTCATTTATTAAGCTTTACAATTTTATTTTCCAAAGGGCCCGGATTCTTACATAACAATCAACAGTGAATGGAATATAAACATAAATTATTGAATGGAGTATGAAATAGTGACTGGCAATATATATTTTCTACTTGATTGAACGATACACACACGTGCAGACTCTGAGATATTTGATAATTGTGTTTGACGCTGGTAGCATTTACAGTACTGGTTATAAACCTGAACGTTAGGCTTCACGAGTGAAATGATGTGTTCACACGTCGTGGTTAAAAAAAATGGTGTCCTTTCTATCATTGTCAGTACACAACTCACCGCCCAAGCGTTGTTGCAGTTGTAAAGACTTGCCCCAATAAATTGTTACAACTTGTCCCAAACACATGTTTTGCAGTTGAACGAACGTGGACGATAACAAATCCTGAATTTAAGTTTAACTTCTACTTGGCATAACCCGACACATAAAAAGTGACAAAAAAAGTCTTACGTGGTGAAAAAGTAATTTTTTTCCACACCTCGTTAATTTCTTCTTCTTAACTTCCGATTTTTGGCCAGTGTGTCCGCTGGTAGACGTCCAACCAACTACTGTCGATGGTGACTCCATATGTATGCTGTGGCTTCGTAAAACGACTCTGTAACAACTTGTATACAACTTGCCCCGATCTCTACTACGTCTGGATGCTTTATCAACAACCCGTTGCCACCGTCTCTGTCCCGGGTTGCCTCAAGGAAGATCTTTGAGCGGCATGTCTGTCCATTCTTTGATGTTGTCGAGCCATATCTTCCATGGCCCCGTTTTATATCCCCTGTCACAGAATGTCTTTGGCGACACTTGTTGTGACGGGTGGCGCGTCCACGTAATTGTATCCTTCTTTTAATAGCATTCAGGACTGGTTTTGGATGTCGTGCCAGTTTAGTGATGGTTTTGTTCTACAAATCAATTGGTCACGTGTATTTGCATATAAAGAATTTATCTACGTAATACACAGCAACGTGTGACACTGCCACGGTCGATTAGAAGACGCTATTATTTCATCAATATTAAGAAACCCAAATAATCAAAACAATTCGTGTTCGACCTTTCGTGGTTGGTTGTTTGGATATTTTTTTTTCATCCCTGATCGATCCACCCTACAAACGTAGATGTCAGCACTGTCCCACTCACCGCATTAATCACACAGCTACGTCGCGACGGTATCACTCGATTCAGCAATTCACCGGATATGATATGTCGTTAATTCATAGGCGTCAACATATGGTAATGGAAAAACAGGAAAGTGCTCATGAAAAGCGAGAAACACTCTCCCATAATCAACTTTCGTCGTTTTTTTTTGGCGTTTTTCGTCGGGTTTTTTAACGCGCTGTTTTGACGGGCCGCCATTTTGGTGTGCCGTTCTTGTTCGCGGTGAACGCACGCGCGAGAAAATGTGAAATCAATTGAGACCAGGGCAGAGACGCATTATGTGCCTAGAATGGCCTCGTGTGCAACAAGTAGACTGAGTTTTGTCTGTAAATTACAGAAAGCGGGGCATTTCTTCCAAAAAACCAGGAATGCGGCACCAATGGAAAAAAAGCGGTATTTCCCGCCCTGAAGCGGTAATGTTGACATTTTTGAAGTTTGCAGACGGACGCCATATCTTGTTGTTTGCACTGTGGGGATATGTCATTATTTTACTTCTGGAATCGGATAAAGTGCCGGTGATTTTGAGATGTACATATATATATATATACAATTTCTAGCGGATGACTGGCAACACATGCATGTGTCATTGACTGTAGGATCCATTGTGCTTAAAGACCTGCTGTAGCTGTTTTGGACACTATGTAGAGCACCTCGTATGATGGTTTTCTGGAAGAAAAAAATGACAGAAGTTAACGAATTTTTTCCAGCAGGTTGATGCAAGAATGCGTATTTCCAAACTTCTTTTTTAGAATATTCAGAATAGAACAGCATTAAGAATACGTTAACACCGTCGCAGATGGGAAGATAAATAGTGATCTTCAACCAGCTGTCATCTGCGGCTCTCGTACGAATGACAAAGTTAATTTAGTAGTCAACAGCCGGGCGGGGCGGGACGGGGCGGAACGGGGTCACCTGGTGCCTGCTAAATCACGACTGTAACTCGTAATGTCCCGCACTGCTCTGTCCAGCGTCTAGCCGTGTGTTAATTTAGACATCGCTTCAGAACTACGTTTCTTAGACGTGAGACGCAATTTCAAGAGCTGCTAGTAGTTCTGTCATAACACTGCTGTCGGTCCAGGCTCGTTCTCGTGTTTTTAAGGGGAATTCGAGCGTACACAATCAGCCGGGGATGTCTGTGATGATTTCTGAAAATGTAACAGTTAAACAAAATTAACTCAAAAGGGGGTTCGAACCCCCCGAAACCCATGTATCCCTCCCCCAAGGACGGGCATGCGGCCTAGTTCTCGTTAGATGTTTGAGTCCAGGCCCAGTGTACCGTTTCAATGAAATACTTATGAGCTCATTAGCGCGATTTCGCTCCTGAGCTATGATCGAAACAGAATTTAGTTTTCGCTAAGTTTAAAAATAAATCGTAAAAACGCTCACAGAAACAGTCAAACGCTCTTAAAAACGTTCCTCACTAACGACGAGGTTAGTCGTTAGACCGCTCATAAAGCAAAACACATCCTTCATAAACAGTCAAATTTACATAACTACGTATAATCGTGACTCCAATTTTACGTAGAGATCCAGTTTTACACAGTCAAATAAGTTTTCAAAATGTGAGCGATGAATAGCGTGTAAATGATCGCTTTTGTATAGTACGTCTATTTTACAGCACTGACTTTGACAAGTCGTCGTGTGCGCCGTTTTACGGCATCGCGAAGGTCAAGGTTGTTCGCGAAACGTTTGATATTAAATTTTTAACAAATTTTAAGCTGTACCTATGTAGCCAACATATGTACACCACTAATCTTCGTATTGGGGTACTCGATGACACGACTTCGGTTGAGGTTGTTACACTTCGCCGGCGTGTTTAATATTACATTGTTGCTCTTTGCCCAGTGAACAAATACGTCAAATGTGGTTGACAGGTGGTCGATGCGATTTATTATTAGCCACTTTTTTTTACAACTTTTCTATAGTTATAATTGCTCAATTGTGCACAATGTGGAGCTTATGGTGGACATTTCGATCATTAGCTTATGGTAGATTTAATGAGCATCTTAGTGAAATGCATTCTGAAAACGCTCACATGACGGATTTTGTTTTATAATGAATGGGCTTTCCTTGAGCTCATTATCTTAGTGATTCCCAGCACTGGAGGCGAAGCCGTCTGTGTTTAGTGGCGCCATCTGGCGAATAACGCGACAACCAGTGTCTTCAAAAAAATTACAATAAATTACTGTATTTGCCGGTGAGGTTTAATTTTCTTGGATGATTTTTACTTTCTGATTCATATTAATGAACGAATGAAATGCATGCAATTTTGAGACGTGTATATTTCTGCTCCCTTGTTTTTTTTAATGGAATAATGTCCATATATGAGGATTTCGCCAATTATGTATGTGCACACATTACAATGGCAGTGACTGTGTGATCCCTTGCGCGGGAAGACACGACGCAGCTTTGGGCGCCCTTATATAGACATGATAGGGAGCTTCTTATATAGACATTTTCCTGGAAATTTACACAATTTGAAGAATATGTTTCCTGCAGGTTGACGAAATATAACGTTACATAACCATCTCTGAGTCTCAGAACGTTCGAAATACAAATTTGTGTGCATCATTGAATGCATTAACGCTGTCACCAATGGACAAATAAATAATCATTCGTCCCCTGAAATGACAACATTGATGACGAATGTGCTGCAACGTTTGTCTGAAGCCACGAATTGCAGATTAGAAAATCAATACATTCACACGTTGTCCTTCTGAATCCACTTTCCAGCCACGCATAAATTAAAATATTCCATAGTTGTGTGCTCAACATCGAGGCTACCAACGCAGGCCACAGCTGTCTCAGTGACGACGAGACCAAGTTCTGAGAAAACAGCGACAAGATCGCAGTGTTCTCCGTGACAAGGTTATCTCTAAGGGCGACGGTGAGAGTTCATGAGCTTTACGGAGACAGCACTGGCACTGACAGTAACAGCCGCTGCAGTAGATCTCGCAATGACGCATACATCAGTGCGAGTACGTTTGATAACAAGGGTTTGACACCTGTTTAACAAGATTTAGAAAGATTGCCACCCAAGGCAAATGCCCAGATGGCAAATGGACAAGGAAGCCTTTGGCTTATCGAGAGTCCAACATTTTTATCTATGTGTAACCCGCCTTCCTGATATATGTGTCAACCTTGTTTCTAAACATATTCACGCTGCTAGCAGTTACATAATCTGTAGATAATTTGTTACATTGATGTATTGAACGAGTACTTCCTGATATCCAATCGACACTGATCCTTTACTAATGACACCTCCTGTCCTCTAGTTCTACTATCTTTCTTGAGTGAGGAAAAAATATTTCTATCAATATTTTCATACCCATTTAATATTCTAGAAACTTCAATTTGATCTATATGTGTGTAAATGTACGATGACAATGATAGTTATAATACGACGATAATGACAGTAGTATTGATGAGAAAGATTGTCGTAGTTTTGATTATGGCAATGCTGACAGAAACGATGTATGGTGAAATGGCAAGCAACACATAAAGACGTCATCATCGACTGTCCGTCGATGTCGACGAAGACAGATGGGAAGCTGTAGGGTGTCTGTGTCGTGTATGAGAGGTCAGACCAGCATTAGAGTGGAAGGCACGCTTGCAGTGCGGGCATGTCCAAGGATGAGCGGCGTTCAATGGCGTAGTGACCCGGGGCCCGGGGGTGCACTCGCACCCGGGCGCCGGTTCTGGGGGCGCCAAATCGACAGTCAACTTGGTTGCGCTTATTATAATTTGTCATGCAGCGTATTTGTTATTAGATATGTTGTAAAGAGTGAATTCATGATTAACTTTAGCATGTATTTCACGTAGCTGACGAGCAGGTAATGTATTTACTATTAACGTGCAAAGATATTTTGTGAAGTGTGGCGTTTAATCGCTAGGTGGCGCTGGTAGTGTTTTGGTCACGGGAATGAGAAATAGCGTGCGAGTCGGTTTTGCTGGGTCACATTTCCTGCGTGATATCTCCGATCGATATTCGCCTCGAGAGTGTAATATGTATCACACAGCGTATTATCCATGAAGGTACGTGTGTAAGTCTGTATGTTATGTTACTAAGTATTATTAACCAAGTACTCGCATTTTATTACGCAAACGTGGTTTATCAATAGAACAACGTGCAATCCCCAGACGGCGCCATTCAACAATGCGGTACATTAGTTAAAGTGTGTTTGAACGTCATTTAAGGGAAGGTTTTCGTAGTTGCACGAACATCTAACATCCATAATTGTCGCGACAAGTCACCGTTATAAAAATAAAGACTACAACTACTAAAACGGCACCAACTCTCCCATTCATTAACTAGGCATTACAACTGGCTTTGAGTTAATCGAATTTTTTATGACTAGCAGGGGGTTATTAAAACTAGTGTAATCCTATAATATTATTTAAAGAACATGTATTTTCACTGATATGGATAACGTACACACAAACGCACAGACATGGGCGCGCGCACACGCACGCACGCGCGCCTGTATAACGAATAATGGTACATTCAGGTATATGCCTAACACGCTATTTGCTCTATTTGTGGTTTCATTGCATAGTGAATTTTAAAACATTATTGGGAGCACCAAATAGTTTTTTGCACCCGGGCGCAGACTGCCCTCAATGCGCCACCTGGTGGCGTCTGTGCTGGAATGGTGGCTGTGTCAAGTATTTCTTCTCTATTGGTAAACTATTTCCGTTTGGGCGTCCACTTGCCTTGATATATCGTGAAACCTCGCTCGCTGCATGACATAATACCTTGTCTTACAGCCGTTATACACAAATACACAGACACAGACGCAGACTCATACGCACGCACGCACGCACGCACGCACGCACGCACGAACGCACGCACGAACGCACGAACGCACGCACGCACTGGTATGTTTCACAGCGGATATGTGTACGTACAATTACATGCATACGTGCGTGTGTGCACATGTCGTGACTTGTCAACCACGGTGAATCTCACCAGCACTAACGAAGTCACGAAGCATCCGAGGCGCCACCTGGTTGGGCCGTCGATTGTAACAAATTAAAACAAATGAGATACAGCACGGCCAGTCGGTTACGTCGGATGATGATGAATGGTTGGTAAAGGCAATGAGACCTTTGGTTGAAGATGAATCAAGACTAACGACACATTCGCATGTTAGCGAATTTAGGAAAAGAAAGCACCGTAATATGTGGTATATGTGAGACAAATATTCAAATAGAGAAATTATTATATTGTCAGCGTCCAGAGGTGGGCGTTTTACCATGTATTTGGGCCTCAATATGAACCTCCTTTAAAATGGCTAGAGGGTAGGTACGTAAAAAATATCAAAACACGGAATGCACCTAAAATAACGAACTAGATCATTCACAGCACATAGACGATATATACCGAAAGGATTCTTTCCCGCATGCGATGTTCCCATAACGGGGGCGTCTTACCCCACTCTGTTGTATGTGAACGGCAGGTGAAAGCCAAGCAACTTGCCAAGACATCCCGTAGTTACCGGATGCAACATCTCGTTCTTGCGTAACGGACAACAAAGCACATGGCGTCATTAATGTTTTACTGCGCTGCGGGCATTGTCACTTCCTCGCGTTCTCCTGTAGCAATACAGGCAACAGTTGTACGTTTGTGAGAACTCATCAACGACAGCTGCATTTACTGCGAACATTTGGGGGACAGTGGAACGCCGCTGAATGGGAGTTTAGCGTGCCTGTCGCTGAGTGCTACCAGTGCCGCGGTGTTTATGCGTCCGATAGCAACGCCCGTAAATCGAACGGGGAATCAGCCGCCGCATACCGACACGAACGGTGGTGAGTGACAGTCGTTTAGCGTTGCCGCTGTCTCGCGCGTCGCGTTGCCGCTGTCTCGCGCGTCGCGTTGCCGCTATAGCCAGTCCGCGGTCCGGCGTCGGTCGGAGGATTACGACTGGACATTCGGTGACCGGTCAGTTCGGCCAAGGTGTGTCCATTGAATCATACTGCGGTTGTTGGTATCGCTGCGTCGTTTGTGGTAGCGCTGATAAGTGGAAGGTACGTAGAATATGCTACTCTATACCGTGTTGATGGACTCCTTGCGTGCGTGCGTGCGTGCTTGCGTGCGTGCGTGCGTGCGTGCTTGCGTGCGTGCGTGTTTGCGTGCGTGCGCCGGAGTCAAGTACGTACGTACGAACGTACATGCGTGCGCGTGCCAGAGTCCAGTACGTACGTGTGTACGTATGTACGTATGTATGTATGTATGTATGTATGTATGTATGTATGTATGCATGCATACATGTATGTATGTATGTATGTATGTATGTATGTATGTATGTATGTATGTATGTATGTATGTATGTATGTATGTATGTATGTATGTATGTATGTATGTATGTATGTATGTATGTATGCATACATACATGTATGTATGTATGTATGTATGTATGTATGTATGTATGTATGTATGTATGTATGTATGTATGTATGTATGCATGCATACATGTATGTATGTATGTATGTATGTATGTATGTATGTATGTATGTATGTATGTATGTATGTTTGTATGTATGTATGTATGTATGTATGTATGTATGTATGTATGTATGTATGTATGTATGTATGTATGTATGTATGCGTACACATTTCGTGTAAAGCGCAGCGTACGCAGTCCACGAAGCTATCTTTGTTGCTGCATAAATTTGCTTTACTCGATGCGGCACTTATTATGTAACAAACAGCGGCGTTGGACTACTCAATAATGATTTAACTTTACCTAAAGTTCTTTTGAAAATGGTTACGGAAGGCGTTTCGCTGTACGTTTATTGGGGTTTGCAAACCGTTCACGAGAAACATGGTCCCGCAATAAGACTCCCACGTCGCACAGCTTCTACACAGCAGGCTTCGTCATCTTTTACGATTTATGAACACGGTTTTCGAACCAATAAGTCAAACTATGATTTGCGATTATCTAACCCACGAATTACGTACAATTGGACAATGAATGATCACGGATACTACACGTGGATCTTACGTAACGCGGCTTACGAGATTGTGCTGTGGACACCGCATTGCTTCGTTGCTTCGAATGTGAATGTGTAAATAGCAACACCGTCACGGACACGCATGGGTGGTCAAGGCTGGCAAATCTTGAACTTCATCGCCTGCCTACTCTGGAGTTATGCCTTGGCGCGCGTTACGCTGCCATTGACGTTACTGTATTTCTCCATTTCACATGACGTACGAGTCCGTAAAGATGTAATCTTGATTACAGTTGTGTGCACTAAAAATTAAGATGACGTGGGAAAATGCATTTAACGGAATACTACTTTCTTTGACGCGGGCAGCTTATGATGACATAGGTATAGTTTCATCATTATTAATGAGAAAAATTTTGAAATACAATTGCATATGATTATAGAAACGCATTGTCCTTAATATACAAGCAGTAACGTACTGGGGGGGGGCATGTCATAACCAAAACCGTTGCTACAGCTAGGAGCAGCGACATCTTTTAATGTGTCGTGGAGGGCGGGGGGGCGGGGGGGGCAGTGGCGGTGTGGTTAGGACGTTTGACTCTCAATCGAAGACAATTTCGTTCACCTCACTTTGCCTCAGTTCAATCACCTGTAGAAATGAGTACCTGACTATAGACAGCGTTAAATAGATATGTGAGAATAGTCTTCGCCCAGTAATTGCAGCGTAACTGAAGTCGAGCTGGTGAGAGAATGAGCAGGGTTGCCGAAAGCGGTTTCCTGTAGGCAGATTTATCTTCGTTTTCGTTTAGATACATCTAAATAGACACACCTGTTGCTCTCAAATTGTTCCATTCTTTAGGTTTGGAACCATTCAACTGGACGTAGTGTTCGATGTTGTCCTTGTAACGTTTGACGGGCGCCCCTTGTTCCGCTCTCCCGGTTTGAGTTCTCCGTATAAGAGCTATTTTGGAAGGCGATGCTCATCCACGTGAATCACATGTCCGAGTCACAGCAGTTATGTTGTCATTCTTGCTATACCTTCTTGTACGCATGTTTGTCATCGTCTACAACAATCGGTGAATGCTTTTGTTCAAACACAGTTGAACAAACGTTAAGGCGTGGTAGTCTATCTTTGTCTTTCACGTACTCGGTAAGGGTCCTCCCGTCCAAAAAAGTTTGTACCAGGCTCACACATTGTTAATCTGGCGCTGATCCACCTTCAGACAAGTCCGTGTCGTACGTGACGTAAGTTACGTCCGTGTTTACGTCAACATCGTGGATAGGGCAGCTGCAAACATATTCGTTGGCACTCGGGTATCATCTGTTCGTGAACAATTAGCTGCTCTATCGGAGTACTGCAGTCTAAATACAGCGGTGGCGGTGTGAGATTGTAAGTGTAGCCTGGGGTCAATTTAACACGGTCGACTATGGACATTTCCCAGTGGAAAATGGAAATTTTATGTGATTAGTCAGTTCAAGAACTTGGTCAGTTAGATAAGTTAAAAGTGGTTAATTGATGTATCGAATAAAAATGTGCTGCTCCGAAAGACAAAACTGTGTCAAAAATGATCAAAACCGTGCTGATAGTCTTAGCAGATTTTGAAATGTCCACTGTTGATATGTATATATATATATATATATATATATATATATATATATATATATATATATATATATATATATATATATATATATATACTTATATACTTATATATATATATGTATATATATATACATATATATATATATATACACATATATATATATGCATATATATATATATATATATATATATATATATATATATATATATATATATATATATATATATATATATATATATATATATATACATATATATATATATATATATATATATATATATATATATATATATATATATACACATATATACATGTGTGTATATATATATATATATATACTTATATACTTATATATATATATATATGTATATATATATATATATACACACATATATATATATATATGCATATATATATATATATATATATATATATATATATATATATATACATATATATATATATATATATATATATATATATATATATATATATACATATATACATGTGTGTATATATATATATATATATATATATATATATATATATATATATATATATATATATATATATATATATATATATATATATATATATATATATATATAAATATTTATGTACATACATACATACATACATACATACATACATACATACATACATACATACATATATGTATACATATATGTATACATATGTGTATGTATGTATATATATATATCAGGCATGGGTTAATTTCAATTGTTAATTGTTCATTTGTTAACTGAATTAAAGCAATTAAGTTAATTTAAAGTTAATTTATTTTACTTAAAAACGTTCCAAAAAGGCTAATTTTATTTTATTGTATTAACTAACTTTACGAAAAGGGGTTAATTTAATTTAACGTAATTGACAAATTCCCAATTAACTCTCAATGAACTGCTCATTTAACAATATTTAACGATATTACTGGACAGTTCACAGCCGTGTTATCCAGGTGTTTTCAGAAGGCCTGCTGACACTATTGCAGTCACTAGCCTGATAGAGATCAGGTTCAGGCATGTGTGAACGGGAGGGAGAACATCACAGAGCACCTAGACACTTTACCAACTGGGGTGGGCTGGTCATTAAAGCACATGTGAATTGGAGGGAAGGCCTAGACAATAGAATGTCCTCTGGTAGGTGATAACTTGATGGCTAATCTTGGCTTCTGCAAACCTCTGTTTAAAGTAAACGTTTGAGGCTGACAACTTGCAGCCAAGTAGACCTATTGGGCCATTATACCTATATATATCTATACTTTTTATGTGTACATATAATCGTTACTGGGGAGATTTAGAGAAAGGTGGGGTACGGACATAAGCCCCCACGGACAAAAGCCCTCACCTTTTCAGAGAGGTAGGACAAAACCGCTATATGTTACTGGCTTCAATATGAGCAGAACGTTAATTGGGTGTGGCTTCTTTTAGCTTGCTTGGCTTATTAATTTCGGTGTTCAATCACAAGGAGTACTGTGTAAACAGAGGCTACAACCTGTCCCTTCACCCTTCCCTTCACCCTTCCCTTCACCCTGTCCCTTCACCCTGTCCCTTCACCATTCCCTGTATTGATATTATTCCCATTTCGCCTACCCTGCATTTGGATATCTCTCCCATTTCGTCTACTCTCAGTGATTCACCCTCTCAATATGCCTATGCTGATATTGTTACCACTTCACTTAATGAGCATTAGGAATGACCGTTGAAATGTAATACTTATAAAACAGATAATTTAATATTTATAAATTATGCTTTGCAGAAATCAGAATTTTACTTGAGTTAAATCTAAGTGCTTTTAATTAGGCATATTTTTATTTATTCACAACAATTACTTATTAAAAAAAATAATTAGATTTAAATAAAAAGAAAGATTTCTGCAAAGCCACTGTTTGTACTGTAATGCTAAAAAGAAGCCACATCCAATTAACGTTCTGCTCATGTTGAAGCCAGTAGCTAGTGGGGGTTTTGTCCTACCCCTTCTGAAAAGTAGCTAGTGGGGGTTTTATCCTACCCCCTCTGAAAAGGTGTAATATCAGTTTGGATTTTTTTACAGTGCCAACTTAAATCAGAAGAACGCCAGTTCTAGTGATGCATAAAAAATAGCGTATACATATTTAAATGCAAGTGTGAAAGGGAAGACCTAATGACTTGTTATGCAGTGTAGAAAACACTGCATAAATAACTTGGTGCATAGAAATGATGTGTGTAGTTGCTTGGTTTTGTTAATTTGGTGTTTGAATATAGGAGGAAACCCCACACCTGGAAAACTTCAGCCACAACATTTCAATCCTTTCTGATAAACATAATTAGTTTTTATCTACAACTTTAAAAAAGTGATCAAATGTCCCACAAAGAAATGTCTTGGCATGTAAATATTGTATAAGCAAATCTCTTTCCAACAAAGTTACCAAACACATTTCTGCTACATGTGATTTTTTAGAACTGTTTTATATATAAGTATACTGATATTGTCAAAACCGCTAAAACCGTTAAAACAGGTGAGTCTTTAAAATGTGTTTTAAAAACAACGTAATATGTTGTTGGTGTCGATGTCCTCTGGCAGTGCGTTCCACCCTGTCGGAGCTGTCATACCAACGGCCGGTCACCCCAGTTTCGCCTGGATCGTGGGACGCGAAGCTGGTTGGGTTAACTAGATCGCAACGATCGGGTTGGCTGACATGGTGTGACACGGTTGATGATGAAATCCGGTGCACAGCCAGGAGTTAGAAGATCGGGAAAAGATGGCGATTCCAGCGTTCCAGAGAACAGTAACGGACACTAGCACATGACAGACACACCGAGAACAGTAACGGACACTGACACAGGACAGACACACCGAGAACAGTAACGGACACTAGCACAGGACAGACACACCGAGAACAGTAACGGACACTAGCACAGGACAGACACACCGAGAACAGTAACGGACACTGACACAGGACAGACACACCGAGAACAGTAACGGACACTAGCACAGGACAGACACACCGAGAACAGTAACGGACACTAGCACAGGACAGACACACCGAGAACAGTAACGGACACTAGCACATGACAGACACACCGAGAACAGTAACGGACACTAGCACAGGACAGACACACCGATAACAGTAACGGACACTGACACAGGACAGACACACCGAGAACAGTAACGGACACTGACACAGGACAGACACACCGAGAACAGTAACGGACACTAGCACAGGACAGACACACCGAGAACAGTAACGGACACTAGCACAGGACAGACACACCGAGAACAGTAACGGACACTGACACAGGACAGACACACCGAGAACAGTAACGGACACTAGCACAGGACATACACACAGAGAACAGTAACGGACACTAGCACAGGACAGACACACCGAGAACAGTAACGGACACTAGCACAGGACAGACACACCGAGAACAGAAACGGACACTGACACAGGACAGACACACCGAGAACAGTAACGGACACTAGCACAGGACAGACACACCGAGAACAGTAACGGACACTAGGACATGACAGACACACCGAGAACAGTAACGGACACTGACACAGGACAGACACACCGAGAACAGTAACGGACACTAGCACATGACAGACACACCGAGAACAGTAACGGACATTGACACAGGACGTACACACGTTGAGAGGAGTAACGGACGCTAGCACAGGACAGACACACGTTGATAGGAATAACGGACACTATTAGAAGACAGACACACGTTGAGAGGAAAAACGGACACTATTAGAAGACAGACACACGTTGAGAGGAATAACGGACACTATTAGAAGACAGACACACGTTAAGAGGAATAACGGACACTATTAGAAGACAGACACACGTTGAGAGGAATAACGGACACTATCAGAATGCAGACATACGTTGAGATGAATAACGGACACTATCACAAGACAGACACACGTTGAGAGGAATAACGGACACTATTAGAAGACATACACACGTTGAGAGGAATAACGGACACTATCAGAATGCAGACACACGTTGAGGTGAATCACGGACACTAGCACAGGGCAGGCACACTGCGGAAAGTTGTCACACATAGCAAAGGACACAGTAGCGCACCGATATAGGAAATATCACCACAGACATTTGGTGACGCAGCGCCAGACAATCGATCACTGTTGCAACCGCTCCACGAACTTGGGCCGTCTGTCGATAGTAATGTAACGAGTCGTTTCGTTTTTTTTGGCCTGCAAATATACGAAATCAACGCGGCTGTCAATCTTCTGCCCGGGCCAATGCCGCATTAACCATTTTACAAGTGGTCCACTAGTACCAGACCCCAACCAATAGAGACCCCATTAAATCAATAACAATCCATCTTATTAACCGCTCAGATTTCTCGTCGTTTCCCATGAATCTGGCTCAGATATCTGTTGTTCAACTTCTGTGCTATAGTCGTGAATGTGACAGCGCGTCAAAGTGATGTAGGGTGAAAGGGTGAAGAAACGTCAGAATATATCTATATTTTAAACTGCATTTTATTCTATTATTTTCTGGTATGTTATTGTAAGGTTATGCTGTCATTCTTGCTAGACCTTCTTGTACGCGTGTTTGTCATCATCTACGACAATCGGTGAATGCTTTTGTTCAAACACAGTTGAACAAACGTTAAGGCATGGTAGTCCATCTTTGTCTTTCACGTACCCGCCCCAAAAAAAGTTTGTACAAGGCCCGCACGCACGCACGCACGCACTCACGCACGCACGCACGCACGCACGCACGCACGCACGCACGCACGCACGCACGCACACACACACACACACACACACACACACACACATAATAGTCCATTTACTATATAACACCGGCGGTCGCGGGGCGTACAAAAATATTATTTTACTACTGGTGTTGAACGGAAACGTGTTTCAAATGTCTGTAGCAGAACGGGACAGGCTCGGGTCAGATTTTCATGCCTGCTCCAATACACAGCCAGTTGACTTAAATAGCGTTTGTCGCCACGAAGTTAGGTAATTAAACTGATTAAACGCGGTTGTCACTCTTTAAATGTTGGCAGCTAAACTGAAATTAAACAGTCATTGTACTCAGTTAATCAAGTGAGCAGCGATAGCCAAGACATTGCTCCCTCTTCTATACTATCATTCACGGTCGATGGGCGTCGATGGCATATTCGACGTGTTTTATTTCAGTGCATGTCTGCCTCTCTGGAGAGTTACTGCGTCTCTGATAAGAAGGAACTGATACTATATCAGTCAGTCGGCACCGTCTTACTGAGGTTTACCGAATATGTCTGGCTCCATTGCTATAAATGAATGTGTATGTAGTCCGCCAAGGTTCCATTGCTATAAATAAAAAAATTGGAAGTCCGACATGGCTCCATTGCTATAGATGAATTTGTATGTAGTCCGCCAAGTTTCCATTGTTTTAAGCAAATATTTATGTAGTCCGTCAACGCTCCATTGCTATAAATGAATAAGCATGTAGTCCATCCAGGCTCCATTGCTAATATAAAGTGAATCAAGGCTTTGTCTTTTTTGCGTCAACATAACCATTTTCAGGGTACAGCATTGATCATAAAGCACCGAACATTTTTCATTTACCTTCCCACATAACATACACACGTACTGTTTGGTTAGGGGCCGTTCACAATGGTCAGTACTGACCTATTCGAACGTACTAATTATCATACTCCTCCTCCCGAATTAGTACATTAACATATTGGTAAGTGAGACACAGTGCGTGCATATAGGACACACAAAACGCTGTGCCAAATTATGGGAAATAAATATTTGTAAACATATTCTTATGATTAGTATTGTTTTTTCAACAACTCCATGGTGTCATATTGATAATTGCTTTCCGCGAAGTTGTATCTTTCCACTATGTCGGAATGTATTCCAGTGCCGCGCCGTGACCGGTTACGCGATCTAGAACAACAGTAGTTCCGTAATAGTTCGCCATGTGGCGCTGCGTGACGCAACGGTGTTCGTATTTCGCGTGCGACCGGCATAAAAAATAATACGCGGGCCTAGACCCCCTCCCCCTTTAGTACGCATTAGGTAAATGTCAACAAGTGTGTACTGCCCCTTATATTATCACAGGTTAAGTGCTTGCTGCATTGCGTGTCTTCGTACACAATTAAAGTGCGTCGCATTGTAGCGTAGATATTTATGTTCTATATTGTAAATATTTCATAACTGTCCTCCATCAAAACACGTCACATTTTTATAACTCGTTGTATTTGAAGGGATACGCGTGAATGTCAAAGCGCATGTGCAATAAAGCGTCGCCCCAGCAGGGAAGCTGTGAATAGCGCGCACGAAATTGGTTTCAGGTTTTTTACGCGTATTGACATTTCTGTCTTTTTGACGGTTTTTTTTACTGCATCTACGGGTACGTAATTCTGCCCGTCAAGCGTGGCTTATATGACATGCAAATGCAACCCTTGGTACAGAATCGTTATATAACCCGGTGTAATGGTTTAAAAAAGCAAAACGAATACGTGAACAATTATAGGCATAACTGTGTTTTGATGACGACGGTTGAACGTAGTTGAACGAAGCGCAACGCCAGCGTGTAGACAGGCGTCTGTTTATACATACACCATCGGCCTTCGCCGTAGTCCACTTTCCTAGCTAACAACAAAGCAGCCTGTACCCGAAGAAGATCCCGCGCTTCGCGCAAACAACCATTGTTTGATACGTTCCGTTTAATTATTGCTTCGTATTGCCTCGGGTGTGAATTCAACGAGCGCTAGAGCAAATGAGCTGAAGTTACTGCCCTCATTGAACGTAACAGCCGCTACCATGCGTAGCATTGTAGTAGATTTATTCTCATACAAACAGCCGCGGGACATAAACGAACATCCGTGTTGATTGTCTACAGCGTTGTTTGGGTGGTTTACTTCAAAGGGGCTTGCAAATGAACATTGTCAGTACTTCCGATATCGTGTCCCATTTTGTGTTGAACAGAGGAAACCACATCCATTTAGAGTGGAACGCGGGGGCGCGCAACAAGATCCCTCTTGATTAAGTGTAGCAACTGTTAACGTACAACGATAGAAGCCCAGGACTTGAATGACAAATGTAGCACAGCTTTAAATCACCGCGACAGAACTGGTTAAATCGGGCGGATAAGGCTAAAACAACACTGCCTTTCATGTTGTTTAAAGGGCTCGCTAAATATTAGTTTGGGTAAACCCTGTGGCATTACAGCGTTCACGTCTCACGCGTTTACGTGGGTAGCTGTCAAGGATCTTACTATTAAAGTGACTGAACCATGCGTGGGCGTAGTTGAACTTTGTTTCAGCTGATGGCACCAATAAATAGAATGCATTGGTAAGGTTTCTCCCGGGAAAGTTATGCTAGTCATATATAGCTGGTAAGAGAAGAGTTGACGAATAGAACGGATGCGCTCAAAGTGGAGGGTAGAAGGAGAAGAGGAAGACCGATACTGAAATGGGAGGACAGCGTGAAAGATATTTGGCGGGAGTTGGGGAGAGACGTGTGGTGGAGACAGTAGTGAAACAGGATCAGTGATGAAGAAGAAGGAATAAAAATGGACGACCAGTATCGGTGCCAGCCTCAGTAATTCAGGGATAACGAGGAGAGCAACAACGTATCCGGGAAATATAACATATGTAGTTTTTCGAAACAATGTTTCGCATCTCTTAAACTTTGAAAATATGTACCGTAACTCGTGTATGGAGGCGACTCGTAGTTTATTTGATGAGCAGATAAAATTGTTCTTCAATTTGATTTTAAGCTCGTCTCGTTTCAAATTCCTTTTGCAAAAAATCAAACCTATCTAGTGTCCACTGCAACATGCTAGCTCGTTTATATGTAGTTTTTGTGTGTGAAATCATCAAATGTTTGGTCAAACATTAAGTGAATTGAACATGGAAACGCTGAAAACACGAATTTCACGCTTGGTGAAATTTCGTAACATGGTCATGTGATCGGCAAGAGGACGGAAGTCACGTCCGTGATCGGCACAGTGTTTACCATTTTGGATATCCAAACTGTACCAGATATAACGACTAAAATCAATTATTTCGATGATTTGAACAAAAATAAGCATTTTTTTTATTAAATCGACTGCGGATGTGACAAAAAAATAATCACACACTTCATATTTGGACAGCAACGAACCAGATTTGCGATTGGCTAAATCAGTTGAGGATGGAGTTTTAAGAGAATTGAGGCATTTTAGTTACATGTTATTCATGACGTTTTCGACAACAACTCAAACTAATTGCATTTCAAAAGACCACTTACTGTTCGACAAATTACTACAGTAGCCGACTTTTTTCTCCATTAAAGCAATTACAGTAAAACGCCGGAACGAGGTGCGCCGTCTGGCGGTTTAAAGGCGTCGTTAAAATTGGCACGTTGTCGTCTGCTGCCTGCGGCGTTGCCATGGTTTCCGGCACCAATAATTACCGCGGAAGTCAAGTATGGGGTTCGCATCTGAAGGCCCGGCGTTGAAATGTGTCAGTTTTGTAATCGGATAGATTGATTGGCCTTTTATTCCATTACCACGAGACGGCAGTGATTTTACCACACTCATGAGTGTACAGTCCGCTCGTGTGGCAAAAAAGAGAGGGAAGAGTTCGATCAGTCAAACCATCGACGCCATCTTGGTTTCCACTCCAAGTGGTCCGGGTGTGGTTTAGTAATCAGCTATCCAATTGCACAATTGGTTCAACTAAACATACACTATATATCATTACTATAAAAACATCATTGTTGGGGGGAGGGCATGTCCGCACACTTAGTTATTGACCAAATCGCGTAGTATTTGGTTTCAAAACTGTGTTCTACAGTAGCATCTAACTAATACATCGAACACTTCAACTGATTTGAAATCGTTTGCGTCAGTAAGCAATTATAAACTAAAATGTTGTTTTTGTAGAATCTCATGTCACAAATAAACTTTATCGCCACAGACAGCGTTTTCGAGAAAATTGACAATCTTCTCCAGCCAATCGTCTGGGGCATATCCGCATAGGCGAATACGGATATGCCCCAGTGCATTAGTTAATTTACATAACGTGATAGCGTGATATAGATTAATGCACTAACGTATTTGTTTCACAGATCAATGGAATCCCTCGGTGTTTACCCTTTAAAAACGCGTTTTGATATATGTCAAAATACATACCCTTAATTACCCAATAATCGTGATTTGATGCCATAAATGCGTTGTGTGTGTGTTAACGTGCGTTGTACACAGAAAACATACCCATCAAATGTGGAATTTGTCTCAAGGATGGTCTACTAGAAACGTATTCAAACAGGAGGTGGGAGGTTGGTCCTACGAAATGATGGGTGGTTGGCCTAGAAATAGGTGGGAGGTGGGATTTTGAGGTGGGATGTGTTAAAGACAGAACACTTACAATATGATAGTTTACGTAGGTTAAGTGTTCATGTATCTTGACGTGTTAATGATAATGTTTTTATTCTGTGTTCTTTTGGTTTTCTTCATCGCTTGGCTTTCCCTGTGCGTTGCAGTTGAGACAAACAAATATCACACATCCACTTCACCAAATTTAGGTCATTGTATTATATAAACTACAACTGATTATGTTTATATTACTTACTTACCCCCAAATAATTCTTATGGATATACTTAGCAAGCTATATGATGTTCCGCAGCCTGGAATTTACCATTGCAGTTCGTATTCTGCTCTGTAGCGAAGTCATACAATATGCGATGTATGTTCACACATAGCCGTGCGGTACGCCCCAGCATCCTGGGGCATATCCGCTCACCAGTGATCAATACGTATTGATAACATATATGTTGTTCTTAGTGGAGTTGAAGATTGATAATTCATAGTAGTAAACTACTAAATATACATATTAACAAGGCGAAATAATTAGTTTATTATATTATGCTTTAGGTGTGCGACCCCCACCTTCCCCTGTGTGTTCTTCTTCCTAGTTCCCGCTAAAGGGGTGACACTGACTAGATCTAGCACTACTGCACGCCTATGGTTGTTGTCAGTTTCCGCTGCTCCATGCCGGCAGTCTATTCCCTGTCGGCAGTCTATTCCCTGTCGGCAGTCTATTCCCTGTCGGCAGTCTATTCCCTGTCGGCAGTCTATTCCCTGTCGGCAGTCTATTCCCTGTCGGCAGTCTATTCCCTGTCGGCAGTCTATTCCCTGTCGGCAGTCTATTCCCTGTCGGCAGTCTATTCCCTGCCGGCAGTCTATTCCCTGTCGGCAGTCTATTCCCTGTCGGCAGTCTATTCCCTGTCGGCAGTCTATTCCCTGCCGGCAGTCTATTCCCTGTCGGCAGTCTATTCCCTGCCGGCAGTCTATTCCCTGTCGGCAGTCTATTCCCTGCCGGCAGTCTATTCCCTGTCGGCAGTCTATTCCCTCTATTTTTCATCCTCCTCACGCCTCTCTTCACACAGTCGTCACATTGTTGTGGTTTATCCCTCTTCCTGCGATCTCGCTGTTTCACTGCCTCTCTTCTCTTTCGGAGTCAGCCCTCCTCCATCTGCACCAAATGATCAGGCCACATTATCCGGCTTCTTACTGCTCTTCCTGTTAAGCTGAGGTAATTTGTCCTCGTCCTATCCACCCTCTTTGCTCCGACAATTCCCCGGACCCAGTTGTTCTGCAAACTCGCAGCTTCTGTTGTTGTTGTTGTTGTTGTTGTTGTTGTTGTTGTTGTTGTTGTTGTTGTTGTTGTTGTTGTTGTTGTTGTTGTTGTTGTTGTTGTTGTTGTTGTTGTTGTTGTTGTTGTTGTTGTTGTTGTTGTTGTTGTTGTTGTTGTTGTTGTTGTTGTTGTTGTTGTTGTTGTTGTTGTTGTTGTTGTTGTTGTTGTTCTGTCGGCGCCGCTGAAATGGCGCCAGGTACGTTAAACCGCGGACGAAGTACGTTGTTTCAGAAGGCAAATCACTGTACGTGTTTATTACGTGCATTGTCATGTAAACGTCTATAGCTGATGTGTTTGTCATCGTTACGCAAACAATAAAATATAATCTTCAGTTATCGATAGAACACCTTCATTTCTACATACAAGTCGAGGAACCTCTTGGGAAAGTCACATATTGGCCAGATTCCAAGTTTGTTGTAGTTCCCGAGAAAGATTCCAAGTTTGTTGTAGTTCCCGAGAAAGATTCCAAGTTTGTTGTAGTTCCCGAGAAAGATTCCAAGTTTGTTGTAGTTCCCGAGAAAGATTCCAAGTTTGTTGTAGTTCCCGAGAAAGATTCCAAGTTTGTTGTAGTTCCCGAGAAAGATTCCAAGTTTGTTGTAGTTCCCGAGAAAGATTCCAAGTTTGTTGTAGTTCCCGAGAAAGGGATTCGTGCAGACGCTAGTTACACAGAACTCGTGATTTAATCTCAAGAACTGTTCACAGTCATACACTGGCTAATGTATTGACACTTGATTTCTCTAAGGCTTTCGGTAATGGCTTCATCAGAGGTTCTTTCACATAAGTAATTATCCGTAGATGTACTCCTAACAGTGTGACAATGCAAAGTCACAGAGGTCACAGCAGACTGATGGCCAGGTCACCCAGTGTATCACAGTGATGGATATTCTGCATCTTTCTGCCTCGCAAAACAATGGTTTGCACCGTGGTGTTCAACTACGTGTTGTGCATCGCTTGGTGTGACCCAAGACCCCCCACTCTGGCACGTGAATACACGTGAAGGCAGTGGGCTGAGAAGGTGTAGGATTTGCAGACCTCTGTTTTCTGTGCGAATAGTTGAAATATTGTGCGCAGTTGGTTTTATGGAAGAGTGCGTAGGGCCGATTTTTGTAAGATCATCGAAACGTTGACTTTGATAATTATATCTGGTAACTTGCGAAAATGTGAATTACCTTATATCATAGTATGTCGAGCCGGACCACTTTTACCCTTTTTGTTGAATTTTGACCGGATCCTGTCAAGAATAATGAAATAGTTTATCCGATGTTTTCATCAAGACAAAATAACCAATTTGTACAAACGAGCCAACATGTTGTAGTGGATACTGGGCATGTTTGATTTTTCGAGAAATTATTCTAAAGCGAGACGAGCAAAAATGTGACCGAGGAAGGATCTTTAAACAACGGAAGAATCAATAACTGAATTGTACTCACAAGTTAACACCAGGTGGCGCTCTGAATACACGGTAGGAACATTGCACTGTGTACAAGCGATAAGGAAGCACGGTCGGCCTGCGGTTAAAAACTAGCTCAGTTGTCTGTCGTTGTGCTTGGAGCGACACTCGTTGGCTCGGTTGATCTACGGCAAGCCGACGACCTGTATCGCGATGTTTGTGGTTCCGGGAGCGCTGGCCAGTTGCACGCAGAAGCAAGGCATCGTACAGGGGTTAACTACAAACGGTAACGTCTATTTTATACTTCACAGACTCAACAGAGCACATTTATATGCATCATACGTGCGATCTGAGTTCCGTATGCTATCGCAGGCAGTAAAAGCAGACATTAAAAATACAAAAATAATACATAGCAATTTGCTGCTGTAAACTTTTAGATCAGTGGCTTGTCTGGCATCTCACAAAGGGGCGGGGAGTCAAGGGGGGAGTCAAGGGGGGAGTCAAGGGGCGGGGAGTCAAGGGACGGGGAGTCAAGGGGGGAGTCAAGGGGGGAGTCAAGGGGGAGTCAAGGGGCGGGGAGTCAAGGGGCGGGGAGTCAAGGGACGGGGAGTCAAGGGGGGAGTCAAGGGGGGGAGTCAAGGGACGGGGAGTCAAGGGGGGAGTCAAGGGGCGGGGAGTCAAGGGGGGAGTCAAGGGGGGGGGAGTCAAGGGACGGGGAGTCAAGGGGGGGAGTCAACAGGCGGGGAGTCAAGGGGGGCATACTTAATTACCCATTAGCTTACCCTGCTGCCACGTAGGGGCGCAACGGATTACATACGAAAAAAATCATCAAACATTTAATGGGTTAACATGGTCCAACGCCCCGCTAAGTACGCTAAGTACGCTAAGTACGCTAAGTACGCTAATTACGCTAAGTACGCTAAGTATGCTAAGTACGCTAAGTACGCTAAGTACGCTAAGTATGCTAAGTACGCTAATTATGCTAAGTATTCGTCACACGTCGCTATATTCACGAATTGTACGAGATGTTGACTCGTTCATTACAACTGATATATTCCAGCAACGTTTACGGGAGTATTTTTTCTAAGGAAATGTTTTACTTAAAAAAAAACTTTATAAATGTTATGTCTGCTTTTGTTCCCGATTTCACCAGGTGGGTACGATGTGGTTTATGAACATAAGTGCACGTATGAATATACAGATTCACAAATAATGTTCATTTATTATAATGATTGTCTCACTCGCTCGCTCGCTCGCGTGCGCGCTCACTCACTCACTCCCTCACTCACTCACTCACTCACTCACTCACTCACTCACTCACTCACTCACTCATCCCTTGACCGGGCCGATCATAGGGGTGCGCGCTTGGAGGCTTCCACTTTGATCTTTCTCCATCTGGGACGGTTATGGGCAACATGGCATAATTCCTGTGGCTCCAGACCCGGCAACTCTCGAATGTTGTCCAGGTACATTTGTTGTGGTCTTCCTCGTTTTCTGCCGCCTTTGACCGCGCCTTGTAGTATTTCTTTCGCAAGTGTGTTGTGTCTGGTTGTATGGCCGAACCATTGGAGTTTTCGGAATTTTACTGTAGCCAAAGGCGATTCTTGTGGTCCTGCGATGTCGGCGCTGGCTTGCATTACTTACTGATATATTTGTTACGTGGCCTCTGTAAGAAAATTTCAGGAGCATTCTGAAAATGTCAACTTAAATGCCGCTATTCTTCTTTCGGGCTCGGCTTTCAGGGACCAGCTTCCGCATCCGTGTGTCAGCACTGACACAACCAGGCTTTTATAGAGTCGTATCCGTGTTGCCGTTTGATGCTGTTGTTGCTCCATATCTTCTTGAGTCTTGCTATCGCTGATGTTGCCAGGTTTACCCGTGTGTGTGTTTCCTCTGTGGAGTCCTCTCAGAGGAGATGATCGACAAAAGGTACTTGAATGATGTTACTTCTTCCAGGCGTTCTCCATTCATTAATATAGTACTTCTTGGCGCTATTCTGCTGTTGACCATGATCTTGCTCTTTTCTGCACTTATTTACATTCTCTAAGCACGCGCTCTCCTTTCCAGTGTGGTTGTAGTTCTTGTAGCTCCTCCTCTGTTCCAACGATCAGGTCAATGTCATCTGTGAATTGGAGGTTGTTGATCTCTCTACGTTTATCGATGTCGTGCCATTGAAGATGTGTAGAGCTTCTTGCACGACATTTTCAAGGTATAAGTTGAACAGCACTGGCGACAAAGGCATCCCTGGCGAACTCCGACCGATGTTCGAAATGATTGTCCAACTTCTCCTTCGTGTACCACTGCACTCGTTGATGGTCCAAGTAGTGATTCGAGCAGTGTTACTTGTCCTTCGTCAATGTTATAACGTCGCATTACTAGTCAGACTCCTTTGTGCCACACACGATCAAATGCCCTTTTGAAGTCGAGGAAATTGTGATATAGGTCTTGATGGTGATCAATGTGTTACTCGATTAACAGTCGCATGTTGGAGATTTGCTCGATTGTGCTTCTTTTCGGCCGGAAGCTTGCTTGTTCTTCTGATAGCAGTTCTTCTGCGTTGCCTTTGAGTCGATTGAGTATGATTCCTAGCATTATGATTGTCTCATGAAGATATATTATGCCAACGAAACATTGCTAGTTCATGTGATGATAATACATTAGTGTAATTATTCACTTACATTCTTTGATTCGGTAATATAATATTGCATAACCAGCGGTCAAACAGTCACGCATTGCGTAAAGCAGCATGACGTAAGCTAAGTTTATCCGATTAAGACAGTAATTAAGACAGCTATTCGTGATATGGCCCATTTAGAGAGCCAGTGAATTGAAGCGTTGTTGTGGCGTCGATCAGTTGAGCCGAACAATGAATCAATATAAACTCACTCTTTTGTCTCGGGCGAGTCAGCTTACTTGTTTATTACGACGGAAATGCCACGAATCTACTCAAATGCATTTTATGCATTGGTCTGCATTTGTGCTGTGCGATTTTATACGATGTTTTCTTTTTTATGTTTGGATTGTATTGGCTTGTATTGGCTTGCTGGTAGCACTGGGTGAACTGTGTTGGTGCATTATCACGCGTACGAACCGATACACCTGGACCTACTGGAACGGGGTTGGGGTACTAAACCAAAATCGATATAAAACTGGGACAAATCCACGAATGACCTCTCGGTTGTACGCAGTTTCTCCAAAGCGCTTCCTTGTTTAATGTCACGAATTCGTTGCTGTGTTGAAGAAGAATCCTTGAAATGACGAACAACGAAGCGTGCTCCCATGGGATTACTGCTACTAAAGTGGACTAATTGGACTAATCTGGGAACACTTCCCTGCTGTTCCACCCATTGTTCCGTCCCATTTTAAATACGTACATTGTCGTACAACTGATGTACACAACGAATGTAAGACTTTGTTTTATCCGAGGGAAACAACTGGCTTTATACTTAATGTGTGAAAATTAAATAATATTCTGATTAACTCTCAATAGCTGTCACTCAAATCTGAGCAATTAGCTATTCATTCAATGTGTGAAAGCTAAATTGCGGTCCGCTGTCCTCACACAAGCTTTATGCGGAGGACTTCAGTTAAATATTTGGGTAGTTAATCTTCTCGATGTGTGAAAGTGAAATTGGTCTTCAGTTGATTAACACACATCGGACATATTTATATCACTTGACAATTCATTTGTCGCCGACCCACTCAACTGCTGCAACACTCTGAACACCGGCAGCCTGCATCGCCACCTCGACGGTCATTTCGGTGAATTCGGTCAGTTCATTGCGTCGTATGTTACTAGAAAAGGTGCCAAAGAGTGCGAGTATCGCGTCCAGTTGTCCGGTGTCCAGTTTCCACTTACGGTATCACTTGTGGTCTGTTCTGATCAACTATTAATGTCGTGGGCTAAAGTGAGCTTAATGGCGACGGGCCTTCAATAATGAATCTGATTACCTGCGTCGCTCCGACTAAGTACTGAAATGTTTGTGTGACACACCCTATTTATAAAGATACTTCCTTTCCTTGAAATCATGCATGGGTCAGCATAGAAGCAGAGGCACAGCGAACGGCCCGAGCCGACGATGACCGGTCATGAACTCTAAATTGTTGTAAACAATGTCATGCAACCATTGAAGACTGGCTTCTTTATGTTGGGAGTTCTGTCCGACCGCGGCCTACTGGCGTCTTTCCCCAGCCGTCGTGTCAATACAATGGGAGCTCAGCTTGGCTTCCTATTGTCCCCGTTGGTAGACGGCATTCTTTCATCGTTGCACCGTGGTCCAATTGACTGGAGTAAGGGGTTATTTTCGTGAGCATCAAGGACACGGCAAGTCACCCCAATAAGAAACGAGTGGAATCATTTGGATGTACCCGTGAGCTGACAGCTTCATCGATGCGGTCACAAGGTGAGGTTCCCTGTGTGCAGTACTGAACTAACATTACAATCCCATCGAACATTACGCACACCTCTCGGTTATGATATCATCAAAGAGAAGGTTCCAGCATTTTAAACGTATGCCTGTTAAGTCTAATTTAACGGTTTCGCGTATATTGGGCCTGCCGACAAGTGTCATTCATGCATCCTGCGCGCTAGTGCTGTCTTGTCGTGGTTTAATGCCGAGCATGTACATAAATCGTGCGTTTATGTCGTTCGCTAACAGTTTAACTGCGCCCAGCGTCGCTGAAGTGAAGGAAATAACATTAATCAGAGTCCGTTAATTAAATGCCAGTGCATCTCCGCGGTGTAGTTTGCGTAATGTTGGCGATGCGCTTGGAATACCTAATGGTGTCAACCTTGAGACGAGGACCCTAGAACACCGTGCCCTACGCCCGACGTGCTGGTATCCGGACCGGTTGGTCTGCGTTAGTGGTAATTTGACATTTGGAGATGTACCACCTCAATCGCATCCTTGATTTAAAACGGTGTACGCGAGAGGTGGCATTAGTAATGGAGTGCAAGTGTGTCATTGATCAAGTCTTATCTCTGGTCGGGGAGGAACTGCCGTTGGACGGGTCAGGGGTGGTGATACGTCTGTGTATTTTCGGCGAATAACGCATATCTCTCTTAAATGGTCACAGGGACATACATTTGCGCTTACGTGTAGAATGAGCACGGATATTTGCTCACTAAAGGAATGTGTGAAATGACATTTCGCATGGTGGTCTGTTGTTTTGTCACCGGTTTAAGGTATCGATGTTAACTGATGGAATACTTTATGATAACATGTACGCGTACCGTACCTATTCAATATTACGACAACTGGTGACATTCTCCCTCTTCGTGCCCTGTGCCCTATTTCTCACAACTACAACCCTTCCTGTGGGGTATTTTCCTTGGACCCTCCTCGTGTGCAACGTCTCTGCCGTCTCAGCGTGTGTTGTATCGCGCTGCCTTCGGTGCGTGTCGTACATTCCACATACACGGCCATCCGTGTTGGGGTCACAATACATTATCGGAGGTCACAATCAATTATCGGCTCGTGTCCAATGGCCGATGTTTCTTCAATGTGCCCGGCACACATTAAACTTGTCGCACTGGTGTGTCGCATCGACGCAAATAGTCGCATGTACGTGCGGGTACGTGGCTTAAATGTACGGACTAAGGTGCGAGGAGGGTAAGTACGTACATAGTCTGGAGGTTTAACCCGTGCGCGTGAAAGTGGGAATTTATGGTTGAACGAGATAACCTTGTACCTTATCGTTAGTTTTGTGAAAACAAAACACTGCAATTAACAATATATGATATTTATTTATTATTGGCCACGCAACAACCGTGCCTGATTATCTACCCTATGTGGGGTATTTTATTATTGGCCACGCAACAACCGTGCTTGGCGCTTGTCAAGTGGGCATCCGTCTTGTGAAGCGATTTACCACTTGGGCGTGGAAGACAAATGCGATTCGGCAGTGATAAGGTATTTATATTGAGACCGACGAAATCAGAAAGTGCGTCAATGCTTTGGTTGAAAGTGGGTCAAATTTGGGGTCAGGCACTTTTCTCGAAAGTCCATGTATTCGAACGTGAGGTCGATATTTATTGCATTTAAAAAGTGTTAAACCGGTCGCAAATCACATTTTCGAGACACCTAGGAACGTTGTAGTAGTCATCGGTACAAACAAATACTGGTCCCATGTAGAAACACACACAACCGCTTCATTGTTCTCCATCCACTGTGCGACCAGCTACCCACGTGACCTGTTTGAACGGCAACACTAGTCGGAACATAATATAATCATCGTTTCTTTCATTGTGCGAAGACGCAATAAACTGAGTTTTGTTACAATTACTGGCAGCTAACTATCGACCACGCTCTACCGCCCCATAACTGCCAGGAAGAATGAATTCTTTAAATTTAGCAGTGTTTCTTAACCTTTTTGGGGGGTCACGGACCCCTTTGAGAGTCCAAAGAAAGCTATGGACCTCCCCCCGAAAAAATGCACATAAACAAGGAAGAACTCGATGAAATAATATTTTTCCCAGTTCACGGACCCCCTGAAGCCCCTAGGGGGTCCATGGACCACCGGTTAAGAACCCCCGATCTATAGCATCATGCGATATGTAAACTTACCATGATTCATATCAAGGGAACTAGCGTATTAGCTTTTATTTTAACAGAGGTCATTGATTATAACACAACAAAGTGTTTGGAATTGGAGTTGTCTCCTAATGTGTACATTGCATTTATGGCAACCGACATTGCTGGTAATGGGTATTAAACGCATTTAAAATCGCAGAATAAACACGAGTCTGTTAAATTGCAATTAACAAATGACAAAAGCAAGATCGTGTAGCCTATCTCTGTAATAGCCACCCAAGGCACCCACCCAACTACCAAGAGACGCTCACTCCACGTGACACCCAGTTATGTAATACCCCCCCCCCACACACACACACACACACACACACACACACACACACACACCACGCACGCACGCACCCCCACATATGCATGAATTGTTGTATGTGGGCAGTTCCACGGTAACGGAATTACAATTCACAGCATTTTTTGGCATATATGTTTATATTTTCAAGAACAGCATATGCCTAGAAAGGAAAGTTAAATATTATCTGGAAATACAAATTGATACATATTGAAAAATCTAATAAATGGATGAAATTACGAACGATTTTATTTTGGTAACGGAATTACACAGAACTAATCAACGTCCAATTTCCTATTAACCGCTCCGATTTCTCTTCGTTTCCCTGAATGTAGCTCAGATATCTGTTGTTCAACTTCTGTGCTATAGTCGTGAATGTGACAGCGCGTTTTACACTGTATTTTATTGTATTATTTTCTGGTATGTTATTGTAAGGTTATGCTGTCATTCTTGCTAGACCTTCTTGTACGCGTGTTTGTCATCATCTACGACAATCGGTGAATGCTTTTGTTCAAACACAGTTGAACAAACGTTAAGGCATGGTAGTCCATCTTTGTCTTTCACGTACCCGCCCCAAAAAAAGTTTGTACCAGGCCCACGCACGCACGCACGCACGCACGCACGCACGCACGCACGCACGCACTCACACACACACTCACACACTCACACACACACAATTTTTTTTTTAATATTGCTGTTCACGGGTTTTTTAATTTCATCCATGCATTAGAATCGGTCGCAATTCGCACTTATATGGAGATAAACAATTTAGTGACGTGATAACTGGCCGTAGAAGAAGTAGCAGCATTGTCTGTCTGTCGGTACGTCTGTTTGTCAGACTGTCTGCCTGTCTGTCTGTCTGCCTGTCTGTCTGTCTGATACCCATAATGTTTGCTGTACACCACTGCATAAAACAGTTCATTGCATAGGAATAATGCATTGTTTTTATAGGGGTTGATCAATTTGGCTGTGATGCACAGAAACGGTGCATATATTTTTTATTTGTGTTGATATTACACTTGTTCCACGCCTTCGTTTCTACAATCAAACGGTAATTGCGACCAAAAAACAAACAGTGCACATTTAACGTTGCCCTGTCAGCAAGTGTCATGCCGTCAGAGTTAACACAATTATGTCCGCGTACGGCTGGTTTGCATTGTCACCGTCACAGCCAAAATAAACACACTTCCGCCTTGATAATACCTACTTGTGTAGGGGATTAACTGATACAACTATGCGCTAAATGTCGGTGGTAGTCGATCTCCGACAACGGCCGTACCCAACGACCCCAGACGGTGTCCGCCAAATTGTTTATGCAATGAGGTTCATTGGAAATTAGGAAATTACATTTATGGGGGAACATAGCGGTGTTTAAATGTTACATAATTACCGATATACCATAGTTATATCATGTCTTAATAGTATATGATATTGTTAGCGTAGGCTTCGCTGTTTATTAGTCCCAATGACAATACAACATTAATTTATACGTTCACATATCAACTGCGAGGCCTATATAGAAAGCGTAATGAATAAAGAGAACTCTTGTTTTGTAATTAAATGAAACCTTTGGGGCATAAGTAATGTGCATAAGTTATGACTAGTATTCGCATGTTTGTGTGGGATGTGTACAATCTTACCGCGATTGTATTTCTGTTACGATATATGAGGAATTATTTCAAAATCAAAAGAAAACATTTTAATGAATACTTAATCTCTATACAGTGTAGTTAACGTAACAATTAAGAATATCAGCTACAGTCTATTGATCTTTATATTGAACTACAGAATCGTGTGGTTATGAACTTGTTAAATATTGTTTATTTATGTTTATGTCAAAGACCGATGCGCATAATATGTTCATGCGGCCATCCAGTCACGTAGCGATAGCATATCTTGTCCATCTTGTTTGTAAACCAACTTAGCTTGGACGTTTGTGACATATGAGTCAGTCAAGGATTAGCTGTATGACAGTCGACACGTGGGGCAGGATTCTTGCAGTGAGACGATACATGCGTGCACGCAAGATTACGGCCTACGACAAGCTTCGTATCTTATCGGTGTGTGTTTCTGGTACGAGCGTCTATTGACATACGAATAGAAAGCAACACGGCGAGGATCCATGATAACGTCGTGATAGCAGACACAACCGTGAAAGATATGGGGAAATTAAATGTATGTTATTTTAATTCGGACCTATTACGTTTCTTGAATGACAAGGCTGGAGATATTTTACGTGATGCAAAACACGCATCACAGTCACATATTATGTGATAGGATATTGTCTAACTGGGTGAATTCCCCCCCCCCTCGGGGGTTAGATATAGAGACGACCACTCTGTGTGTGAATCCACGACGGGTTACGCATCTATCCCCTATGTGGGGTCTTTTACTTCCCCTGGCATAGACACCAGATTGAAGGGACCAACGGCTTTTAGTTTTTAGTGTTTGATCCAAAGGACACAGGCAATGTGTGGTAAAAAAAATTGCCCCAGTTTCGAAACGGCAGTCGGTGGATTCGACCGCCGGTCCTCTCCACTGACAGTGCGGCACTCTAACCGCCGAGCCACAGCGCTGCGCTGCCTGATTATGTTTATGATCTCGAACATCCCGTTTCCTGGAACCTCTTAAGCAATTTCACGGCTGAACAAATGCCAACATTCTCGGAACCACGTTAATAATCTCACTATGATGTCGTTATAAATGTTCGCCCTTTGATCCACGGGGTATTCCGCACTCACACTTTCCGTTATGATATTTATTTATTTATTATTGGCCACGCAACAACCGTGCTTGGCGCTTGTCAAGTGGGCATCCGTCTTGTGAAGCGATTTACCACTTGGGCGTGGAAGACAAATGCGATTCGGCAGCTGATGAAAAGTCTGCCTATAATTAGTTCAAACGACTATTAGACCATGTAAAACATCCACATGGAAGTGATATATCTCGTTAGGTTTTTATAGGAACAGTTACATCAGCCACCTGCACACTCTACGCACTGACGTGACAGCGTTTAGTAGGCAAATTATGAACGCGTGGGTTCTATCACATCTTCCCATCGACGATGCATCGCTCGTGCCAGGCATAGCGATCAAAGCAATCATCTCATTTGATCTCTGATGGGCTGTCTAAATTATCTATCATTAAAAATGAATCAAGAAAATTGGCTATCAAATACACGATACTAAACGGTGGCGGAACCAATTGCAGTTTTACTTATTGATCGTGATCATTAGTTGGGCTATTTATATATCGTGACGTAGAAATCTTGAACTGGACAGGATATTTGTTGGCAGGACATCTCCTGACGGAATATTCAATCACACTGTGATATGTTCCGAGGTTAGTATATTGAATGCACGCATGGAATGTAATCAAACGTTGTGTTGGCGTTGTTACGATCCCAAATACTATATAAACTATAAAAGTGAATACTCATTCAAAGAAAGCGGGGTAAGGGCAAACTATTACTCAACGCCTCGATATTTCCATATGTTTTAAACGTTTTACCAGACTCTATTTGTTGACCGTTATCGAACAACGGAAGAACAACGGAAGAACAACGGAAGAACAACGGAAGAACACGACAACAGGCTACGTATATGTTGCGAAAACACACGTCAAACAATATAACCACACACTACATATATACTATAAAACAGTTTTGTGTCTGTGTCTGTTTATCCGTCTGTCTGTTTGTTCCCTTACATCTCAGTAAGGGAGAACAATCGGATTGTCAGCATCACTATGTTTGTTTGCCACGAATTGTTCCGCGTTACGTAATCTACGTCAAAAGTCCACGTAAGTTCCTTCTTATGAGACGAACGCTTCGTGAAACCGGCCACTGGCTCATGGTTTTTAGGATGTGAAGTTGCATCCATCGTTGCCATTAGCGTTGTCCACCAAAACGTGACTTGGTAGAGCAAGGAGTCATAAGTTCTTGCAGTTACTGCCTTTTCTCCCGGTGCAACGCCGGATAACTTGGACATTTTGCGTGCGTGCGTGTGTGCGTGTGTGCGTGTGTGCGTGCTTGATTGTGTGCATATATTATACACACAGCAAATAAATTATATTCAGGTAGAACAAAGACTGTGTAACACCAAGATTGCCACAATATCATTAGTTACATTATGTGCGCCATATTTTCTCAATGTGTGCGCCATATTATCTCAATATGTGCGCCTTATTATCTCAATATGTGCGCCATATTATCTCAATATGTCACAGCTGCTGATGTCCAGTATTCGTCTAGCAAAAAAACGTTATTGCTTCAAAGAAATCAGTCCTATGCAAATACGCCCCTGGGCCTTGCCGATGACGACTGTGCCAATTCGTGCATTAAATATCTACCAAATTGACGTGTTTAATATAACACCGATCAGTCAGAAACTCATTTTAACATCACCACCGACGGCCTAGTCATTAGCGCCGACACCAGTAGCAACAACCCCATCATTACTCATACCGGCGTGAACACTCGTCATCATACCGGCGTGAACACTCGTCATCATAGAGGACGATAAATGTGTGAAACAATATATCTACCTGGTACTGATTGTTTAACTGCTGGCACCGTGAATATGCTTAATTCTTTTTACAAATATCTCAGAAGGGCGGGTTACACATAGATGACAAATTGTTGGACTCTCGATAAGCCGGTGGTTTCCTTTCCTTGTGCGATCTCGAGTTTTGCTTAGGATGGAAATCTTGTTTGTTGAGATTGGTGTTGCCCGCAACTTAACTCGAGAGAGAGAGAGAGAGAGAGAGAGAGAGAGAGAGAGAGAGAGAGAGAGAGAGAGGAGAGAGAGAGAGAGAGAGAGAGAGAGAGAGAGAGAGAGAGAGAGAGAGAGAGAGAGAGAGAGAGAGAGAGAGAGAGAGAGAGAGAGAGAGAGAGAGAGAGAGAGAGAGAGAGGAGAGAAGAGATGAGAGAGAGGAGAGAGAGAGAGAGAGAGAGAGAGAGAGATGGCAACATGGCAACATGTTTCTATAGAACGAATCAAACCAGCGAAATCCTTACTCGGGATAGTCGCGCCACACAACGGATAAGAACAGCACTAATGTGTGCACGTTGTTAGTCGCGTTTCGGTTGTTGCGTGCAACCATATAAAGTTGTAGCTTTGGAAAATAACTAATGAACTGTAAACTGTAACCTTTTATACAAATGATAAAACTGTTTGCGCCAGCGTGGCTGCAGATGTGCGTGACTGCACTATATGCGTGACTGCACTATATGTTGTGCAATAAATGCCGGTAAATGCCAACGACACGTTTTGACGTAAGCCTATCTACGACTGTTGTAGGCTGTTTTATAGGTTGCTTTATTAACAACGGAATAGCCGAGCTAATGGCATGTTGAAAGGATTTCGCGACAATGCGATGTTTTATTATTTGTGTAACTTGGCTGCGATAATCGATTTTGGAAATGTAGAATGTCACGCACCACAACATTTCGTCACGCCATGTTGCTGATCGCAACGGTCTATTGACCACCGATATGCAACACTGCAAACGGATACGATCCATTTTGTACAGTAGACGTATCCCGGTTACGATTTCCATTATAATGTCATCGAACTTTCCAACCATTTCGTGACCTCTTCGTGACCTTTATGCTGTGCTGCTTTCATCTAATTGATGCATTCGAACTGTAGGGGGCGCGGCAGTGTAGTGGTTAGCACTTCCGCTTTACACGACAGAGTTCTGAGTTCAAGGGGTAAGACCACAGTTGACCTTCCTGTTTATTGTTTCACACGAATGTAGGGCGTATGAAATTGTAAAATGGGAACTTAATAAATTAATATTATGTGACATGAGTGCCTTTGAGCAGGAATATTCACAGGTTTGTTTGTAGAAGCTATTGGCTGTGAAACAGTGCATTTTTTAAAGAGTTTAACTGGCGGAGGGATTTATGGGAATTTTTCTGCTATAGGCTAACGTGGGCGCATGAATACATGGCTATTTTTGTAAATATTGAAGGGCATCGCACGTGGGGGCACTGGTGAGCATGTCAGTGAGTTGATGGCAGTTGCTGTGAAAAAGTTTCATAATTTTTGATGGTCAGGTTTTCTTATAATCAGACAAAACGTTAACATGGCCAATGCCATATTGTGACCTGACCCCTCAAGACCCGGACCGGACATGGGTATATTTGATGTAAAAACCTGGCTCTCAACATTAGAGACTGTGCACCTATCGTGACTCGGATGATCACGTTAAAGTAGATCCTATCTCATATAATTGGGGACGTAAAATAACAATTGAGGACGACATGCACCCTGGCAGTGACCACCCTCAATGCCACCATATAAAGGTCGGCTTGGCGATAATGGTCTTTAAAAAGCTAGTTGAATGAGACCTCGAAGCACCATACAGTTGTAGCAACCACAACATACAGACTAGTCAGTTAATAGAACGTAGCCGAGTGCTGGAAACAACTAGAACTACAACTAGCAAACTTGAAAAACGTTCAACATTGCTGCATACATTCAGCGACAAACATGTAGGCGTCATTGTCAGCTATATGATGACATAGGAAAAAATTACACCCACCGTTTCCACTACATCATTTTTGAAATGTTGACCCCCACACCGATGAATTTCGAAATAAAAAAAATGTACCTACCATCCCCGTGGGCCCCCGGGCAGGCCTACAAAATGTCAGCCCCATGCGAAACGACGGAGATATGAGGCAACAGACAGACATACACAGCCACACCCTGTTTTATAGTATATATGTAACTGATGGTCGTCTGTTCTTCTTGACTCTTCCGTGAGCTACAAGACAAGTTATTTGTTGACACCCGAGACAACAGCAGGGTCTCGCGGGAAAGACTTGTGCAATCTGTGGCTGACATCGAGGCACGCGGATGTTTACGGCCACATAAAATCCACTCGAAACAGTTCATCCGCGGACGCCTAAAACTGATTTCTGATTCGCGCGAGTTTCCTGTGCTTTTTATTACGTCGTTTGTCTCGGCAGTTGCGGCAGATCGCTGCAACTGTTTCACTGTTTTATTTCCGAGTTCATTACACACGAATGAAGTGCCAGTTATTTTAAGATGATACTCCCCATTGGCAAGGTTTGCTGCGTGGGAATTTATTGTTGAACAGGGATATGGTCATATTTGAGGACTGCGACACGTATGATGTGCCGAGATTGAAATATATTGGTCAAACGTTTGTCAGAGTTTAGATTTGTGTCTGCAAAGTAGCCGGCTATCACCCGACGGTTATTGCATCAACGAGTGCCAAATCGCTGCAGGGATTATATATGCCTGCCCAATCTAGTTTTGACAATGTCCACCGAGACAACGATGTGTCATAGTCCATTACAGTTCTGCACAGCTGTTGACGTAAAAACGTGTTTTGGTCGGCACCTGAATAAATCTCTCACTGTGGCTGCGTCTAGGTGTGTTGCTATTTGCAGTGAGATTGGCATAATTTGTTATGCGTGTTTTTTTTCACTATTGTTAATGAAATGATTCTTCATTTGCTTCTAACGCGTCCTCCTGTTTTATCACTGCATGTCTACAGATCTGGTGGCTATTCATACGGGAAAGCAAGTTTAATTGGCTGTGGAACCGTTGTCACTGGTCGTACGGTAATACGGACATTTCCTTTGAAATTGGGCGCGTGCAACACGCCGACCAACACAGCAATTGGGACAAAGTACAACTGACTCAGTGTCATGGCGTGTGACAAACTGACACATCTACGTTTCCACAGGTCGATCTGCCCGGGGTACCGTAGTTCAACAACCCTATCTCTTGCTCCTGTTATTTGATTAGCAACCCTATCCCTGTCTCGCAGGATGGTTGAAACTGTTTTTGTATGCTGGAGCTTGGACGAAAACTCCGGTTATTTGATTAGCAGATTCGTTGGCTCTGTGTGCAGTACGTAATGTCGTGTCCACGGACTGACGGGAGGGAACATCTTATGCTGGACGTGTCTAAAACGTCAATATCTGGTTAACTTATAAACGACATCGCCCGTACATCCCGGTCACTGGCACCGCTAATGGAGCTACTGCATTCTGAAAGCGTCGACTTTCCACGCAAGATCCAATCGATGCTGCGTTCGTTTCTATAAACGTTCCGTCTTTCGGAATCACTGCGCATGCATCGGTCAACAAGGCGTCGTCAGAACGAACAAACGTATGTGTTTTTTTATTCGAGAAACTAATGAGATTTATACTAGCTCAGTTTTGGTGAGTACGAGTATATAGGTGATGACTGAGTATGAGTACGAGTACATATTGTATGATATAATAAATTATTAGGAATAGCATATTTTAAAAACAAAACTTATTAATTTATTTATATAATTCAGGAACAACTGATATTATGCAAAGGCAGTTTATCATAAATGTGGCGTGATATATATATATATATATATATATATATATATATATATATATATATATATATATATATATGGGCTCTCTGATTAACCCATTGACATACTCAACACCTGTACACTCACTTAAACCAATCATTACCTAGGATTACCATTTCAGAAAAACTTCGCCAATAAACTTTTCTGTAATGATCTCAACATAACTGGTAACTGCTAAATCCGCTCAGTGTTAAGCAAGTTATAAAATAAAGCAATTAACTGAGGTCTGAGGCACCAAACCACTTCTCATACATCTGCTCTCTCAAACCCTAGATGTTGTTTTGTTAGCACCTGACTGTTAATTGCACTTATCATCTGACCACCTTCTGATTTGTTGATTATGTAGAAAGCCAGGATCTGCTCACTACAAAACACGTTTACCAAGAACATTTGCAACTGGATTCACAAATCAGACAGTGTTAATGTAGGTTTACTCTGCAATGTACACAATACGAGGCTTATTAAGCAATACTATAAAACAGTGCATCAGGTGCAAACCTTACAATAATAATGTATTTATTATAATAAAAAATTATAACCATTAGATAAGTATTTTATCAGATTGCATTTATTGGTCTCGCCCCAGAATTACCTATGTAATCAATGTAGTGAGTTTACTAGTGAGAAGATTTGTCCAAATTGGAACAAAGGGGTTGTGTGCTAATATGAATAAAGACTACTGGTGCTGTGTGACTTGAATTACCATAGAAATAGACTCGGCTAGTTCCTGACACTGTCCCTCGTTGGAGCAACAAAGGCATTTTAAGGCTAACTGATGAATGGCCCTTTCATCGTGGACTTCCTGGCTTAAGTAAACAAACACAAGGATTACAGCCTGAACTGGTTACTAGGATAACTGTCTACTTAAGGCTAACAATAGGTTTCTGACTGGGAAAAGATGCTGCCTTTAGTGACGCCTTTAGGTAGTTTTGTTATATCATTCAGAATTAATGTATTTGAACATTTCAGATGCTCTATGGAAGTATTTAAATAAAAAATATTTTCATTCTGTTAACTACAAATACTTGATAAAACTGTATTTAAAATAAATCATAAATAATTATCACAGCATCATATTTAAAAAAGTACTCAGATGTATTCATATAATTGATCATGAGTACGAGTACATAACCAATAATTTCCACGTACTTAAAAAATGTACTTGAGTACACGAGTACCGAGTACATCGGCCCCAGGTCTGGAGTAAAGTATGCATTGTATACACGGGTATATCCAATCGCAATTTCCGGATGATATAAGTCAACTAAATGCGAGTTCAGTGTGCGGTACACTGCGGGAAAAAAATGCGATTATTTTTCATGATGGTAATGATACTGCTAGAGGCCAAACGGCTGTAGGACTGCGAATGTCGGCAATGGGTGAGCAAAATCAGAACAGACAATGTGGTTCGTGATAAGACTGGTCAGAACAAAAGAAAAGTAATTAAGAATTCATTAGAACTGCAAGCAGTAAAATGAAGATGATGTGCAGAATCAGGAATAAACAAGCAACATGTATATGCCACGTGACGAGAAACAGAAATTTAGAACATCTGGAGACAACGGGAAAGATCCGGGGGGGGGGGGTAGAGAAGCAGAGGTCCGTAAAGAATTAAAATCCTCGATGGTCAAACAGGGTGGCTAAGAAAGAGCATACTCCAGCTGAAGACACATGTGATCGTGGGAAATGGGGGGGTCGTGACCGTCTACGTCTTCACGAGACACGGAAACTGATGATAAATAGTAGCACTGACGCCGTAATATCTTCAGGAAATACACAACACGTGTTGCATTGGCGCTGATGCAACGAGTGTACACAGCAGTAAGTGTTATTGGTGTATGAAGGAACAGTAAATGTCACATTCCGAGCACAACTAATTATAAGATAAAGCACTTTTATTTGACACCGTTGTTGTATCAATCAGGTTGTTCATTGATTTCATGCGTTTATTATTACCGCCAGTTATAAACATGTTATTAAAGCAAGGTGTTAGTGCAGTGCACATGAATAATTCTATCAGGATGCAAAGCGTCGAACGTTTGAAAGAAAGTCGTAACTGCCACCCGTCAATCACTGTCACTGCAAGTGCAAAGTAAACAAATTATCGTCGGCCTAAATTGGCCAGAAACGTAACGGCGACACCCGTCGAGTTGCAACGACCATATTGGACACCCTGGCTAAGATTTATACGGCTACGACGACATTGCCGAAACAATAAACATTGTTGACTGACAGCGTATAGAGATGCACCAATTCATGCGTGAAGACACATTCCATGGCATGCCGAGACTCAGTGCCCGTATGTTGTAACTCACAAGTCCGGAGCCGGAGAATCACTTTGTTGATCCAAATTGAAAATAATTATATTCCATAACAATATGTAATTTTTTTATGCGAAACAAAATATTTATAATGTCTAATAAGTGCGATTCATTAAAAGCATTCGGTTGCATATATATATATATATATATATATATATATATATATATATATATATATATATATATATATATATATATATATATATATATATATATATATATATATATATATATATATCGCGATTCTCTGCCATTCTCGGTTATTCTCTCATGCCATATCGAGAGATCTGTTAGCACCATTCCTCCGTCTTACGTTCGATCTTCTCCTTCTACCACCCTCATATGTTTCCATGCTCTCTTTGTCAATCCCCCTCATTCTCTGTATGCGTCCTGCCCATCCCAGTCTCCTCCCCATTACCTCCACCCTCGGGTGTTTCTTAATTCTCATCTCTTCTCTTAATTTCCCCATATTCCTCCTGTCTTCTCGTTTCACTTTACATATTCTCCGAACACAGTTGTTCTCTGCAAAAGTAGCTTCTTCTCCTGTTTCTCTGTCAGTGCAGTTGTGTTCAACCCATATACACAAACTGGCTTCCAATACCGAGACGGCTGGACAATTTTACTCCAGATAAACGAAGTCGTGTAGGAGTGCCGACGTTCGTAATCATGGCCTTTCTGCTAACATCGATTTTGTCAGGCCGACCCCATGTCACATTATTCTTTCTCCTTTGAAAGCTTCTCTCTCTCGCCCTTAGTCCGCGGTAGTTCGACGCCAAATGGCCCATTAACCATTGATTTCATCACTGGTCTGTTCTCCTTTGACCAGGACAGCCAGTAATATATATAAAAAATATGCGTTGGGGTGTGCAATCACATTATCTTAGTGATCTCGTCAAAGGCATCGAACGTCTTCCGTTTACCGTTACGCAACCTGGGTCGTGGAGTCTAACGGACACTGAAAGTATCGTACGCTATTTACCTGGATCATTTATCCAATCCACGTCTTGAATCAACGCAAGCTAGCAGTTTGTGTATATTATAATCGAACTTGATATCTGAATTGATATTAACAGAGCGTATGACCACGCGGTATATTACACAATAAACCATATACAAGATTAGGGCACCTTTCTAGTAGCTGTCGTGCTTCGAGTGCCATCTTGTGAATACAAAAAGGCAAAGTGGCATTCAAAGCACGTTAAATATTATCATTTATGCATTAAAAAAGATGATTTAATATGTCTGCACGCACATCATGTTTAATAATTTACATGTTCCGTAGATCAATATGCACTGTTTATGGTTATTATACGTAATGCATGTTGATAACGGCCAATTTGAGGTGGGCCTGGATTGTATAAAAGTGCAAAGACTAGCAACGAGAACGTGACAAAACGTGACAAAACGAGTTCGAAGCGTCAAGAAATAGATACATTTCTATTGTCCATACACAATTATTACACACTAGGCTCCGGTAGCAGTTCCAATAAGGAGTTCCTGTCAAGTCCACGAGTAGTAGGTTATATTAAATTAGTTTAGAACTTGAACTGTAGCAATTCTCCCAGCTGCGTCGTCATAATAGCAAACGATGTGGCTCTAGGTGGAGGGGAACGTTTTGGTCAGTGTGTGAGTAAGGAGGAATGTGGTCGTTGTTTGTATCAGGCCCTGCGGTGAAATTAAATCCTTGTCCAATGTGTGCATAGCTAGAAGTGTCGTCGTTGTTAGTATCAGGCCTTGCAGTGAAATAAAATCCTTGTCCAATGTGTGCCTAGCTAGAAGTGTCGTCGTTGTTAGTATCAGGCCTTGCTGTGAAATAAAATCCTTGTCCAATGTGTGCCTAGCTAGATGTGCGGTCGTTGTTAGTATCAGGCCTTGCAGTGAAATAAAATCCTTTTCCAATGTGTGCCTAGCTAGATGTGTCGTCGTTGTTAGTATCAGGCCCTGCAGTGAAATCAAATCCTTGTACAATGTGTGCTTAACTAGAAGTGTCGTCGTTGTTAGTATCAGGCCTTGCAGTGAAATCAAATCCTTGCCCAATGTGTGCCTAGCTAGAAGTGTCGTCGTTGTTAGTATCAGGCCTTGCAGTGAAATCAAATCCTTGTCCAATGTGTGCCTAGCTAGAAGTGTCGTCGTTCTTAGTATCAGGCATTGCAGTGAAATCAAATCCTTGTCCAATGTGTGCCTAGCTAGAAGTGCGGTCGTTGTTAGTATCAGGCCCTGCAGTGAAATAAAATCCTTGTCCAATGTGTGCCTAGCTAGAAGTGTCGTCGTTGTTAGTATCAGGCCCTGCAGTAAAAGTAAACCCTTGTCCAATGTGTGCCTAGCTAGAAGTGCGGTCGTTGTTAGTATCAGGCCCTGCAGTGAAATTAAACCCTTGTCCAATATGTGCCTAGCTAGAAGTGTCGTCGTTGTTGGTATCAGGCCCTGCAGTGAAATAAAATCCTTGTCCAATGTGTGCCTAGCTAGAAGTGTCGTCGTTCTTAGTATCAGGCATTGCAGTGAAATCAAATCCTTGTCCAATGTGTGCCTAGCTAGAAGTGCGGTCGTTGTTAGTATCAGGCCCTGCAGTGAAATAAAATCCTTGTCCAATGTGTGCCTAGCTAGAAGTGTCGTCGTTGTTAGTATCAGGCCCTGCAGTAAAAGTAAACCCTTGTCCAATGTGTGCCTAGCTAGAAGTGCGGTCGTTGTTAGTATCAGGCCCTGCAGTGAAATTAAACCCTTGTCCAATATGTGCCTAGCTAGAAGTGTCGTCGTTGTTGGTATCAGGCCTTGCAGTGAAATAAAATCCTTGTCCAATGTGTGCCTAGATAGAAGTGCGGTCGTTGTTAATATTAGGCCTTGCAGTGAAATCAAATCCTTATCCAATGTATGCCTAGCTAGATGTGTCGTCGTTGTTATTAACATACCCTGCAGTGAAATCAAATTCATGTCCAATGTATGCCTGGTTAGAAGTGTGGTTCTTGATAGCATCAGGCCCTGGCGTGGAATCAAATCCACGGTCAAAGATGCTTCCAGTAATGGGCCATTTTAATCACAAGAAATAAATCATTACTTCTAATCCAGGATGGCTCGTTTCAAACAGTTTGTGCAATATACGAACGCTTCTAATGTTTCGAATCCCCATTAGTCTTGTCACAAAAACGGATCGAAAAAGACACTTCGTGGGATTAATCTATTGTTGGACGCTGTGGAAGGCCAAACTGCATTTTCCACTTACCGTCTCTAGTTTGTGTAACAGCAAACCTGCGAATGCAGCTTAAGCAATAAATAGAGCCACTAGCATCTTAAATGACTATGTAAATTTTTATAGATAGAGTACAGCGGAAATGAAACGAAGTGCGGATTGGATCAGGATTGCCATTCCGTGAATTAACTGACAGCCAACTTTAACACAGATCGAAGACTCTCTCTCTCTCTCTCTCTCTCTCTCTCTCTCTCTCTCTCTCTCTCTCTCTCTCTCTATCTCTCTCTCTCTCCTCTCTCTCTCTCTCCTCTCTGCCTCTCTCTCCCTCTCTCTCTCTCTCTCTCTCTCTGCCTCTGCCTCTCTCTCTCTCTCTCTCTCTCTCTCTCTCTCTCTCTCTCTCTCTCTCTCTCTCTCTCTCTCCTCCCTCTCTGCCTCTCTCTCTCTCTCTCTCTCTCTCTTTCTCTCTCTCCCTCTCTCTCCCTCTCTGCTTCTCTCTCTCTCTCTCTCTCTCTCTCTCTTTCTCTCTCTCCCTCTCTCTCCCTCTCTGCTTCTCTCTATCTCTCTCTCCCTCTCTGCTTCTCTCTCTCTCTCTCTCTCTCTTTCTGCCTCTCTCTCTCTCTCTCTCTCTCTCTCTCTCTGTCTCAACTCTAGCTATCTCTCCTCTCCCTCTCGCTCCTCTCTGCTCTCTGCTCTCCCCTATCTCTCCTCTGCCTCCCTCCTCCCTCCCCCTCTCTCACTCCCTCTCCCCTCCCACTTCCACTCTCCTCCTCCCTCTTCCCCCTCTCCCCTCCCTTCCTCTTCCTCCCTCCCTCTGTTCGGTAAAGCCAGCTCGGTACGTCGGCAGCAGCACTCCATGTTTCAGACGGGACATGTTATAACATTATTTCAAATCTCGTTTTATAACATCTTTAAATCGAAGACGCTGTCTGCCTGGTGCCTACTTTTCTCTTCTCTCGCCTGCAGTTCGCCAAATACACATTTGTGAAGTATGTTCACCGCCCTACAGATGGCGCATACGGCTGATGTTGACTATAACGCATTCTTTGATTTAAGCACGGATACTACTCAATTATAGCCGCATTGTTGACAGTGCCCATAATGAGAAAATATGATTACGATTAGGAACGTAATAAAGTCGCAAGCGCAAGAGGCAGGACGTAATAAAGTACTGATGTGCGGCCACAGCTTGTCGACTCATACAGACGTGTCGACGTAATATTCGCTACAAGACGTCCATTCGCAATGTCGGTGTCTGCGATGTTTCCTGGCGCACTCTCGTGACCTGTCGATGACTACTCAAGACGCGCCGGTGAGCGGATTACGTGCGTAATCTGTGACAGAGCCCCCGTGCGTGCGTGCGTGCGTGCGTGTGTGTGTGCCACGAAGACAACTGTGAGTGTCTGTTACGTTGTGTCTAGGAATGGTTTGCATTTGTAGCGTGTCTTATTCTAAGCGCCGTGTCGCGATTCTGCTCTTTGGTGTTTTCTTCCGTCGTTCGTCGTGACAGTAGACACATGACATCGGTGTCTCCAATGGTACATCGACAGAAAGGACATGTTGACTACTTGTTGCAAAGCGACGGTCAAGTTGACGGTGTGTGTGTTGTCAAAATGTGGTCTTGTACTTTATGATATACTTGTCCTTTGCTTTTTGTATCATTACAATAATTTCCATAGTTGAATGGGTGCCTGCGTGCATGGTTGAGTGCGTTAGCGGTATCTGAGGTGGTGTTTGCACAACGCCCGACATTGTGTCGTTATCACTTTTGCTACTGTTCACAAATACTCCGCTATGTCACGATGTTGGTCGATATAATGACCAAAATTAGCCGATTGTTTAGCAGGTCTATCAAAACAATGAAGATATGACACGGGCTAAATGTACAGTCTATCGTGTTGACACGATGTCGTTATTTATATTATATAAACATTGTATCACGACATCTTCTTCATATGTGCTACATACCGCGTAGTTGTACCATGCCGTGTCTCATTATTGTGAAATTATTTGTCATCATCATCATCATCATCATCATCATCATCATCATCATCATCATCATCATCATCATCATCATCATCATCATCCGTCATCCATGGCTGGAATAGAAGCAGTGAATAGAAGCAGTAACATGTCACCGAGACATTTGTGTGATGCATTAGTGAGGATACTTCGGCTAAACTAATTTAAACATAGCTAAGCTAAAGTTTACATAGCTAAAATAATGTAAAAAAAAAATAGCTAAACTATTGTAAGCATAGCTAAATTAATGAAAAGACAGCTAACCCGATTTAGACAAAACTAAGCTAATGTAGACATGGTTAAGCTAACGCAAACATAGCTAAACTAATATAAACATAGCTAAGCTGATGTAAACTAATGAAATAGTGCGACGTCATCATGAATGTGAGTTACCGATGATCGACGTCACTGAATGTTGAGCGGCAGCAATGGTGAGGTTTATTTTGTTTACGTATTAATGAATATTTCACGAGTGAACGTTCCTCTTTGTGGTGATTGATGAGAATACAGGCACGCACGTGGTTTTACCCCTTACACCAGTTGTAGTCAGTGGCGTACTAGGGGAGGGGGAGGAGGGGGGTGGTACGGCCCCTTTGGGCTTAATTTTTGTTCCCGTATTTTTTCGTTGCGGAATGGGTGACTAGGCTTGGCCCCCATTTGGCCTCCTCCTTGATCGTGATGTGGCGCGGTGGTCACGTGGTAGAGCGTCGGACTGTCGGTCGAGGGGACCGGGGTTCGAGTCCACCTATTGCCGTTTCGAAACTTGGGCAATGTCGTTCACCCCAGTTGGCCTCTGTCTTTCGGAAGAGACGCTAAAGCCGTTGGTCCCTTCTATCTGGTACCAGGGGAAGTAAAAGACCCCAATGGGGGGGGGGGGGTAAATGTGTAACCTGCTGTGGATTCCATCTCTCATGAGCCACTGCAGAAGCGTCTACGGCGCGACTCAAACAATTGTGCTAACCTCGCAAGAGGATATGACCGAATGAATGAATCGTGATCGTCTCCGTCATACCAAGTTGTAGTCGACGGCCTTAAACATTTCTACATATCAAAGTGCGAGGACTTGGCTTTTGTTAGGCCTTTTCCTATATGGATGACCTATTTATCTCACTTCGTCTTTTCAACACTGTCGCGAACTGACTGTGTTAGTGTTGACGTGATCAACATCTAAAGCAACCACTGATGGCTGCTGCGCCAGAATGTTAAATGGCCTACATAGGACACACACAGACATACACAAACATATACAGATATACATACACAGAAACACATACAGGCATACACAGGCATACACAGGCATACACAGGCATATACAGACATATTCAGGCATATACAGGATAATATTATACACATACGTACACAGGCATACCCAGATATACACATACATACGCAGGCATACCCAGACATACGCAGACATGCACAGACAAGGAGGAGATTATGACTGCAATGCAAGATAGAAAATATGGAGGGTCGTTGAGATTCGAGGAACTCATTCGCCAGAAGCAAACCATCAGAATCTCTTCCGTAATGTATTGAATCCGCATCGCAATGCATTGTCTCAGCACGGCCACAACCTAAGTCGCGTTAACGCGGCCGCGCAAGCTGGAACGAGGTTAACATAATATTATTTATTACGCTGGTTGACATTTTGCTAGTGTGGCTGCCGTGCAACTAATATAAGGTTACTGAATAGTCCTAGCGCTGTAGCCTGCAACTATAATCTAGTGTGGCTGCGGTGCAACTAATATAAGGTTACTGAGTAGTCCTAGCGCTGTAGCCTGCAACTATAATCTAGTGTGGCTGCGGTGCAACTAATATAAGGTTACTGAGTAGTCCTAGCGCTGTAGCCTGCAACTATAATCTAGTGTGGCTGCAGTGCAACTAATATAAGGTTACTGAGTAGTCCTAGCGCTGTAGCCTGCAACTATAATCTAGTGTGGCTGCGGTGCAACTAATATAAGGTTATTGAGTAGTCCTAGCGCTGTGGCCTGCAACTATAATCTAGTGTGGCTGCGGTGCAACTAATATAAGGTTACTGAATAGTCCTAGCGCTGTAGCCTGCAACTATAATCTTGTGATCTGGAAAAAGTTCAAATATTCGGCTCTGCACCAAACAACGACCAAATAGCGTCCACACCCAATGAATGCACTTGACGGATGAATAATGCAATTATACGCGCAGTTCGAGAGATTGTCAACTTATAATATATTAATCGCAGAGGCTACTCAAATGTGGTTTCGCCCGTGTCGCTGCGTTGACTGTCAATGGCATTCCCGAGAGAATCGTAGGCGATGTGGCCGTTTACAGAGTCGCCGCCTGGTGGATTAAAACGAACCAATAACAACAGCTGCACGTATGGCCGCTCCCGTCCACTTCATCGTTACGCAAGACAGTGAACATAATTTGATACTTTTGGGAAACAGAGGAGGCAGTTCAGAACGGGATTGTGATTCCTTGTATGTTGTAACCAGATTGAGCATATGCCGTGTTTAGAGGGGGATATGGATGATCGAAATGTTTTGGAATCGAAATTATCAACAATCGTATATCCGACCCATAAAAACACATTCTTAAACTCAAATGTATTAGTTTTCTCTAATGATTGACAGACACGACATTCTAAGAGTGGACGTGTCATGTCTCAAAGCTTTTCTGGAAATATATGTGTCCGCGAGTTTATAATTGAACCATATTAAAACGTATCGCATCCGCGACCTACAATCGATCAACAACATTTACAGCTGCAGCCAGTGCAGAGCAAACACTTTGAAGGACAAGTAAGATAAAGGTAGCGGGTCGGAATAGCTTAATATAGGTTCAGTGGGGGGAGGGTCCGAACCAATAGATATTTGGGGGTACACATTGACAATGACCCCTTTGGCTTTGGGATAGGAATTTGCTCGTGAATAACCTATTGCGTCACTACATGGTAGCATGGTAAACTAATGGCTTTTCTGCCCCCTCCCCTTTGCCCCCTATTTCCCCTTTGCCCCCTTTTCCCCTTTGCCCCCCCCCCCTTGTCCCCCTTTGCCCCCCTTGTCTCCCTTTGCCCCCTTGTCCCCCTTGCCCCCCTTGTCCCCTTTGCCCCCCTTGTCCCCCTTTGCCCCCTTGTCCCCCTTTGCCCCCCTTGTCTCCCCCTTTGCTCCCCCCTTCTGAGGTCCTAAATATGCCGGCCACTGTTTCGAACATGGCTTCGACATTTTGCCAAAAACAGGAATACAATGGAACCTCGTTAATCCGGACACATTGGTCCCCGCTGTGTGTGTCCGGATTAACGAATTTTCCGGATAAACGAATCATGCAGTTAACGTGGCGTATTTGCGCTTGGAAATTCCGTTCCCGGGAAATTATGTCTGGGTGCCCAGGTTTTCGGATTAACGGCGTCCGGATTAACGTGCGGATTAACGAGGTTTCACTGCATGAAGAATGTAGCGGTCCGTTTGACGGTGGAAGCTGTGTGGGCTAACAGTTTTGCAAACGAAATATCAATAATTCTATATCCGACCTATGATATGAGGGAACACGGTTATTTAAGTTATTTAACTACGCTTTTTTTTAGCAACCACAATTGGCGTATCTTCCTTTTTTCGCGGAAGAAATATGCACCGTTGAAAATATGTTAATTGCGGCAATCTCGCGTACACAGTGAAAAAAATCATCGCAAATACGCACATGATTTTACGGCACTATTATCGATATTTCCCCTTTTTATCACGAGGCGGCGCTATGTGGCAATATTGGTGTCTCACAAATATGGAGAAAGATTGACATAACCAGAGCCCACGACACTCTTAATTTTATTGTAATTTTAGAAACGAGATTTGACGTGACATGGTAATTCATAGTCATGAGCCGCAATTTAAAGCAAATTCTTAACTGATATTGCCGCCTGTTTGGCTAAAAGTCGGTTCATATAGAACTCCAAACGACACACGTATACGTTTGCAACCATGGTGGTTAGGTGGTTAGGTTAGGTTAGGTGGTTAGGTGGTTAGGCAACTATGTAAGGGTAACTTATAATGCGCAGTATCCCCTCCACGACACCACCCAAAGCGTTTTACACCAACTCGACTTCAGCCACTACTGAGTGAAAGTTGTTCTTTCATGCGTGTCCTCCGTTGTACGTAGCCAGATACTCACTTATACGGCCGAGTGAACTATAGCAACGTCGGGTGAAAGAAATTGCCCAAGTTTCGAAACGACCTTAGACGGACTCGACCCCTGGTCACCCCGATAGACAGTCCGGCACTCTACCCGCTGAGCTACCGCGCCCCAGTGCGTGCGTGCGTGCGTGCGTGCGTGCGTGCGTGCATGCGTGCGTGCGTGCGTGCGTGTCATTTGTGTTCATAATTGTCAATCTAATCACGAAACTCAAATTCAAAGCAGCTACATGATTTAACCTCTCGCACAATAACGTGCACACCACACCCGGTGTCACATTCGACCACGTCAGTAGATCATAAAATACAGATAGCTGTTTCTCGACGGCGTAAACACTGCTTTCAATGCACAACCCACAGTTAGTCGGGAACTAATTTGCAGCGTGAACTAAGGTCTGCACCAGTAAACGACACAGTAAACCCGCGTGTAACGAGTTCGTCGCGGACGACCGCGAACGGCCGTCTTTAATCAGACTCTGTCTTGTTCCACAGGGACACATACGTGCCTAGCATTCGTTGGCTTGCTTCTATCAGGCATTTGCCGCTATTTTGGAGCCGACTTTACACTATAAACCAAATAAATACACGTGCCGGGTTCGTTTATATTTCCAGTACAACTGGTTTTTGGACAATAGCAGAGGTGCTTTAGAATAGTTTGTTTTGTCTCGTGCGAATTTCACATTTTTGCTACTGATGAAAATTGGTTGAGTAAGTTCATTGACTGGTTTTATGACGATTTATTGATTTGTTTACGGTGTCGCCGTGTTGACTTGCTCCATGTAGTTATGGAGTACGTTGAGTTTGTGAGACAAGCAATCTGGAATAATCAACGTTTCCCTGACAACGAACCATTATATTATATTCCCACATGTTTATCTCGACACAATATGTAACCACTTATGTACGTATGTATCACACACACACACACACACACACACACACACACACACACACACACACACACACACACACACACACACACACACACACACACACACACACACACACACACACACACACACACACACACACACACACACACACACACACACACACACACACACACACACACACACACACACACACACACACACACACACACACACACACACACACACACACACACACACACACACACACACACACACACACACACACACACACACACACACACACACACACACACACACACACACACACACACACACACACACACACACACACACACACACAAATTAGTTCCTACTAACTCTGGGTTGTGCATTGAAAGCAGTGCTTACGCCGTCGAGAAACAGCTATCTGTATTTTATGATCTACTGACGTGGTCGAATGTGACACCGGGTGTGCACGTTATTGTGCGAGAGATTAAATATATATAGCTGCTTCGAATTTGAGTTTCGTGACTAAATTGACAATTATAAACATAAATGACACACACAAATGACACACACGCACGCACGCACGCACGCACGCACGCACGCACGCACGCACGCACGCACGCACGCACGCACGCACGCACGCACACAGGGCTCCTGGAAACAGGTGCGCAGAACATGGACCGTTGTAAATTGTGTTTCAGCTGCGCTAAATGGAATTGATTGATTGACTAATTAAACAATGGCTGCACTAATACTAATTCATCATCGGCCCTTCGGATGACAATCGGGGACAATTAGATACAGCACAAATGTGACTAATTGTAATTACGAGATTGACCTTCACGTATTGCATCAGGGTTAGCTCACATCAACCCGAGACGCCCCTGTCATTCGCGTTGACTTTAATGCGTTTAGCTTTGACTGCGCGGACTATTGGTGTTCGTGGAAAGCCGCCTGCTAGCTCTGATGTGACCGACATAAACGCCTGCTTTGGAGAAAAAGAGAGTGTAAGACGAGCCGTCTGACGTCTCTGCCAGATGTAGTGATTGATGACCATCAAACGACCGCGACCTCTGGATATACTTTAATTTACATAGCAATGTTAGAAAAGGTTCAAAAGAAATTAGCTCTACATTTGTTTCTACCCGATTCGACGAACACTTTGTAAAACATTGGATGGTGTAAACTAGCTCTCACGGTGGTGAGATGATGACATTGTTGTAGATTAAGCGTAGTGTACCGTCAACCCACTATATAAGTCAAAAACTACCAATCTCTATGGAAACGTTTTGTTCAATATCTGACCACGTGATCTTGCCACAGAGGAGAACAGTTCTGCAGCTTCCGCTGATGTAGATTATCTTAAAGTTAGAGTTAAATTATTATTACTATTAGTTGCATTATCTCGGTTAAAAAGTGAAACTGAAATTGTTATTGTTTATTCAAAGCAATAACTAAGACATTATGTAAACAAGAATGTTTATTCAAAGCAATAAGACATTATGTAAACAAGAATAGATAGGATATGTTCACAACAGCATGAGGAAGAATACAAATCTCCGGCCAATAAGGATCTCATACTATTATCATTATTCTGCAAATATGTTCTAAAATAGCACTGGCATATGTAACGGGAGTGCCAAAGTGCGAGAAATATCTTTTAAAAATCGTTGGCCCAGGAGCTATTCAATGCATTAATTTTTTTGGCTGTCTTGGTTCGGGAAAAAAACACCCCAAGTGACAGCGAGTCTTTTCATAAAGGCATTTTTCATTTCAAGCGGCGTTCATTGATTGATGATTTACAGTTAGTGTAAGATCGTGAGACTGACGTTGACACGACGCTGGGGCGACGTTCCCGTCACAATAAGTAACGACGCTTATGACGGCAGAATCACAGGTGTAGCCTTCGCACTGTACTGACGAGCCACGTTGCCACGCGCTACCGCAATCTTTGATTAAGTTTTTCATTATGGTTGTACGGGGGCTTATTTGACAGTATATCGAGTGACTATAATGTATACGTGTGGTATATTGTAGACGTACAACACACACCACTGCGGAATGATCACACGCCGGACGGATGTCGGCGACTTGTAAGGAGTGCGCCCGTAGAGATGACAAACAACTGCGTCGGTTTCCGCAAGATGGCGCACAACAACGGCCGTGAGGCGAACGCGCGCTACTCTTCCGGTCGGAGCTACTCGGAGACGAACGCGAGCGAGCTTGCGCAGCAGACATATGGCGTCGACCCCCACCTTCGCGGGGGGGAATCTCCTGCTGGGAGGCGACCTCGTTTCTCTCACCACCTCTCGCTGTGTGAGGACCGAGCGACAAAGGAAATGTCGACAAAGTCGGGCGAGTATATCAACCTCGGCGGCAGCCTGCAGGAGGAGAGCTGCACTGATGACGTCACGTCCCCTCGTTGCCAAGGACTACCGGCCGCCGCGCATGCGTACGCGTCGAGTTCCGATTCAAACACAAGCATGTATGACGTCACGGGCCTCGGGCCCGGGTCGCGGTTTCCGTGGCAGCGTGACGTTGGTGTGCAGTGCAGCCTGCTGAAACCGCCACACGAACCTCGCTCCCATTCGCCAGGGGGCGCCGATGTCGCGGCTGTAAGACGCCTGAAGTTGGGGGTGAGCATCGACAGTGCTACCCCCAGATCGACGTCCCCGCGCGCGCAGTATATCCCACCAGTACGCTCGTTGAGCGACTCGCGAAATCCGCTAGGTGCTGCGCCCAGCCACCTTAGTGGCATCAACGGTCGCTTGGGGGCGCGCTGCTACTCAGATATGCACCTGCAGAAGAAGAAACCGCCGCACCGGAAGAAAAGAGTCGAGAACTTCTTCGAATTGTCGTCGTCACTGCCGACCCGACACCCGAACACACACGCCAGGTGGGTGGCTTAATCGTTATCTTCCTTACTTTTATTACCGACAGTTTTGCTGTTTTTTGTAAGTAGGGTTCTTCATGTCACTTTCCAGACCTTTTTGTCAATGCCGTTTTTTTTTACCCCCGTCGTCAGTGTCACTAAAAAACTTCCCTCACTCTCGTCGTTATTTCTATCACAAAACGGTGTAATTACCACATTTGTAAACAAGATATATATTAAACATTACATATCTTATGTAATGTTCATGTTAAAATTACACGTTTTTTCGTATTTCATGTAAACACTGACGCGTATCCTTAGATGAAACAAACAACGATACAAGGCAAAATTATTGGATCAACAATACAGGTCTAATCGAGCAATACTCCATCTCAAGTGTCCGTCTTTGTAGGAACAAAAACACAAATTGGTTGTTCCGTTAACGTATAACTATTAAAACTGCAGCAGCTTAAAGAAAAATTTCATGGTAAAATGCAACGCGAGTAACCGTAGAATGGCCCATTCACAGCTGGTTGTCGACTACGGCATACAAGACAATGGTTGTCGACTACGGCATACAAGACAATGGTTGTCGACTACGGCATACAAGACAATGGTTGTCGACTACGGCATACAAGACAATGGTTGTCGACTACGGCATACAAGACAATGGTTGTCGACTACGGCATACAAGACAATGGTTGTCGACTACGGCATACAAGACAATGGTTGTCGACTACGGCATACAAGACAATGGTTGTCGACTACGGCATACAAGACAATGGTTGTCGACTACGGCATACAAGACAATGGTTGTCGACTACGGCATACAAGACAATGGTTGTCGACTACGGCATACAAGACAATGGTTGTCGACTACGGCATACAAGACAATGGTTGTCGACTACGGCATACAAGACAATGCTGCGAAAGTATGACGCTTAGGGGGCGGGACACTCGATACATACTATCCAACTGAGCCCTCCAAACATAGGGGGCGGGACACTCGATACATATAATCTAACTGAGCCCTCCAAACATAGGGGGCGGGACACTCGATACATATTATCCAACTGAGCCCTCCAAACATAGGGGGCGGGACACTAGATACATATTATCTAACTGAGCCCTCCAAACATAGGGGGCGGGACACTCGATACATACTATCCAACTGAGCCCTCGAAACATAGGGGGCGGGAAACTCGATACATACTATCCAACTGAGCCCTCGAAACATAGGGGGCGGGACACTCGATACATATTATCTAACTGAGCCCTCCAAACATAGGGGGCGGGACACTCGATACATACTATCCAACTGAGCCCTCGAAACATAGGGGGCGGGACACTCGATACATACTATCCAACTGAGCCCTCGAAACATAGGGGGCGGGACACTCGATACATATTATCCAACTGAGCCCTCCAAACATAGGGGGCGGGACACTCGATACATACTATCCAACTGAGCCCTCGAAACATAGGGGGCGGGATACTCGATACATACTATCCAACTGAGCCCTCGAAACATAGGGGGCGGGACACTCGATACATATTATCCAACTGAGCCCTCCAAACATAGGGGGCGGACACTCGATACATATTATCTAACTGAGCCCTCCAAACATAGGGGGCGGGACACTCGATACATATTATCCAACTGAGCCCTCCAAACATAGGGGGCGGACACTCGATACATATTATCCAACTGAGCCCTCCAAACATAGGGGGCGGGACACTCGATACATTTTATCCAACTGAGCCCTCCAAACATAGGGGGCGGGAAACTCGATACATACTATCCAACTGAGCCCTCGAAACATAGCGGGCGGGACACTCGATACATATTATCCAACTGAGCCCTCCAAACATAGGGGGCGGACACTCGATACATATTATCTAACTGAGCCCTCCAAACATAGGGGGCGGGACACTCGATACATATTATCTAACTGAGCCCTCCAAACATAGGGGGCGGGACACTCGATACATATTATCTAACTGAGCCCTCCAAACATAGGGGGCGGGACACTCGATACATTTTATCCAACTGAGCCCTCGAAACATAGGGGGCGGGACACTCGATACATATTACCCAACTGAGCCCTCGAAACATAGGGGGCGGGACACTCGATACATACTATCCAACTGAGCCCTCCAAACATAGGGGGCGGGACACTCGATACATATTATCCAACTGAGCCCTCGAAACATAGGGGGCGGGACACTCGATACATACTATCCAACTGAGCCCTCGAAACATAAGGGGCGGGACACTCGATACATATTATCTAACTGAGCCCTCCAAACATAGGGGGCGGGACACTCGATACATACTATCCAACTGAGCCCTCGAAACATAGGGGGTGGGACACTCGATACATATTATCTAACTGAGCCCTCGAAACATAGGGGGCGGGACACTCGATACATACTATCCAACTGAGCCCTCCAAACATAGGGGCGGGACACTCGATACATACTATCCAACTGAGCCCTCGAAACATAGGGGGCGGGACACTCGAAACATATTATCCAACTGAGCCCTCCAAACATAGGGGGCGGGAAACTCGATACATACTATCCAACTGAGCCCTCGAAACATAAGGGGCGGGACACTTGATACATACTATCCAACTGAGCCCTCCAAACATAAGGGGCGGGACACTCGATATATATTATCCAACTGAGCCCTCCAAACATAGGGGGCGGACACTCGATACATATTATCTAACTGAGCCCTCCAAACACGTTTTAGACGTTTACCAAAAAAATATCGTTTTCACGATGATCGGATTGAAATATACACCTTTTCCCTGGACAGGTATCATATTGCACAAGTTACGCAAAATTATACACTTTTCAATCCGATGGAGTAAAACCAAAATGCATTTAACCCTTTAACATGTCATCTCTGCATTCTTTCATAATATGTATATGTTAAGTCACTAGCATGTGTTATTCATATTGTTAATTAAAATCTGAAATGTCAAAATAGTTATTCTTATTTAAACAATGCTAAATGCGTTGCGTGCGTTAACCGGCGTTGGTCACGGAAGACCTACTCACAGAACGTGGAATTTGTCTCAGGGATGGCATACTGTTAATATATTGAATGGTGAACCCGGGGTGTGAAGACAAACAAGGAAATACGGCGTGCAATGACAAGCAAGCATTCAGCATACAATGCCAGAAAATAATACAAGAAAGTACAGCGCAAAATAAAAACCGTACTGAGCCCTCCTCCTAGGCAAACAGAGACATCCAAATACTTTCTTCTTTTGTGGGGGGGGGCTTTTTGTGGGGGCCTGGTACCATTTGTACCATGGTTAATTTGGTACTGATAAAGACAAGAGTTCTTCAACAAGAGGCGTGCGTGCGTGCGTGCGTGCGTGCGTGCGTGCGTGCGTGCATGCGTGCGTGCGTGCGTAAAATTCTAGCGAAGTATTTCGTAGGCTGGAAAATTCTTGTTTGTTCGGGTGGATTCTCCAAGGTGAACAAATATTACTACTCGTTCAAGGGATGAAATTAATGTTGATTGACTCGTCAAGGAGCGCCTATTTGGCATTTAGCTAAACATACACTTTCGCGTCAATTTCAAATGGTGCGATATACAAAACATGAGTGTTCGGCTTTCGCTGTAAGCAGACTTCACTCCTAAACTCCCAGCCGGGCGTTATTGCGACCAGTGGCCTCCTAGCAAGCAGAAGTATATTTTCTCCAGACTAGTTTAAACGATATCTTTGGTGATAAAACATTTTTCATCATGCCATTTTTCGAATTTTTGCCATATATCTCGACAGTGACAACGCATTGTTACCCTTTTCACCGTCAAGTAAACGAAACGCGCAGTTGAAGGTCACCAGCAGGTGTCGAAGGTCAATGAACACGGCGTCCCACACGTCATCCACGTACTTAATCAGACGATCGATACGATGGAGCGCAGTCGCTGAATCTCGGCGCGGTCGTCACGCGGCCAGTCTCGGCTGAGATGCGACGGAGCACGCGTGGTGGTCAGACAAGTTAATTAGCTGTCATGTTACACGACCGGGCGGACCACCAGCCGGGCCGGACAACAGTCGTGGTCGGGTAAGTGGTGGTCACCGAGGGCAGGTTCACGCACGGACACGGTCCGGCATTCCTAGGTGGTTTAAAGCTGGCATATCTGTTCGTATTTATTATAAAATCATGTTACGTTGAATGTCTGTTCCAACCTGTTGACTGCCCGAATGTGTTGAATGTTTCGACCCGAATATTATGTTTACATTGCATGCTGAACGCATAAAAGCATAACGGTCAAACTAAATTTTCATCATTGTGGTTCATTAAAACACATTTATGCGGTGAAGATGTTCGAATAGATCTATTTTATACTATAAAACATGATGTTTCGATAAATAAGACTTCGTAGATTTGATCCTTCATCAGAGCTGTTTCACGTTTGAAAAAGTTACCCGTCTGTCTGGAAATATAAGTTTCTTGATGTAATTCGGTTGTCGCATTTGCACAAGCGTTACCGATACCCGACCGTCTTTGGGCTATGTTAGAATGCACCGGATATCACAGGTGAACGAGAGTTTGCTGTTCCACTACGTCGCACTCTTGAATCGCGGATTTCTCAACGTTTGCAAACCTGGACTCGTTAATTGTTCCATTATCTAGGAACTGTGTCGTCTGTTTCGCTCACCGCTCCCACGTGTTGTTGTGAAAATGACGATAATGACGATAATAACGACGGCGGCGGCGACAAGTGATGTTAATTGAACAACATTAACACGGATAAAACATTCATTAACTTAAGGTAATGTGTATTGTTAATCGCACCATAAACGCATTGCCATCCTTAAATATACGTAATTACACATGTTAATGTGTGTATTCGATGCGATGTCTAGTGGCACGCGACACTGGACTGTCAGTCGGTGTACGTTTCCAGTTCCTCGTATAACGTTCACGACTCTGATATGCAATCAAAAGCCGCCTGCGAATATTCGCTGCGGGAAATTGGTCTTTCACTGCCATTGATGAGTTGTTATGTCTCTCTTGTGATCCTGGGTAAAAACAACGACGAAACACAGTGAGCCGAATACTCACTCTGACGGACCGATCTACATTTCATTAGACAGTTTCAGCTACACGTTTTTCGTTCCCATCTCCATAGTTAACGCATAGCCTATATGTTAAACTCATCATCAACACAACATCATGGGAGACAGCTACCGTAGAACGCGGGACATGGCGCGTGAGAGTGCGTGAGGGAGTGAAGGCCAGCGAGGAGAAGCGAAACAACCTGGATGGAGAGGAGACAACAACGAAAGGATCTTGGAAACAACGCACCAGTTCTGCCATCGGCCTACGTCTGCAGAATCTGTGAAAAAGCAATGTCATTCCAGAATTGGTCTGCACAGTCACAGCAGGCGCCGTCCCACCAACCACTGACTCTCCAGGCGCAGAACCTATTGTCTTTCGAGACAGGGAGGCCTATATATGTTAAACTTATCTCATACGTAGCCGTAATGCAGTTTCAGCTGTAAGTGAACTTGCCCATTAAGCGCTAGTGTGAGGGGGGTGGGGAGTGGCAGAAAGTGGGAGGTTGTTCCTAAAAAATGGTGGGAGGTGGGATTGGTTGGAGATGGACTCTAAAAATTGGTGGGAGTTGGGAGGTTGGCCCCAAAAAAAACAGGTGGGACTGATGTTGAGACCACTGCCACATACCTCTAGTGTATTTATCGGACTTCACTAAGGCATGCACGGGTGATTGTCCACCAACGGGGGGGGGGGGGTCGACTCGTTCTTCAATTTATAAACTACAGTAAGATTACTGGTGTTGTCCCTGTCCCGTTAAGTTAATAACTGTTCTTTGATATCTAGATTACATCGCATGTACAACTTACGCACTTCTTCTTTGAAATAACGTGTAAAACTGATAAGTAACGTATTCACTAATGGAGGTCATTCTGTCTTTACATTTAGCTGACGTCAGTGCCTTATAAGTTACGGAACTAGCGATGCGTAGAGCAAAAAACTGTCTATTATGCTACTTCTATCTTCGTTCAGAATGACGTAAAAGCCCATTCTGCGGACGGCCACGTCCTCCTGTTTAACAGTGAGGTCCGCACGAGTCACAAACTGGATCTTGGTCTGGAAATTAAAGGTCATCTTCACATCTTCAGTTGTACGTAGTTAGCCGTAAGATAACACTAAATTCTTCTTTCAATTTAGTTTTATCTTCACGTGTTCATTCAACGGTTCGTCAGATGGGTTCATTTAAAGGTCTTCCTCAATTAATGTTTTCACCTGTCTCGTTTTATAATCATTTCGCCATAAAACGAACCTCCCCCTCCACACCGACTGCGTCATGACAGCTCGTCTGTGCAAATGAGTTATCTAGTTTTGCTAAAATCGTCGGACGAACTATTCAATTATTTTTTACCGTCAAAAATCGGCGACGAAATGACTAAAATAGTCCGCCTCTACATGCTATTATAAAAGGCTATTTGTTATTTTAAAAGAAGTCATCCTATCTAACGAACATAGTGTATGATATAATATCATTGATATTACTTTAATAACAGACGCAAATTATTCATGCACTATTGATTTGAACATCAACAAACCTGGTTCTCGTCGAGGACGGAAATTTTGTAATATCACTTGTAGCAACATATGCATATGTCTGACAACGCTTAGAAATGTGTGTATTATGGACGGCCTGGCAATCCTCGTCGCATTTCAACATCATGTCCACTGTTGACAGCTATCCGTTGTGGCCAGAAATCATGTCCACTGTTGACAGCTATCCGTTGTGGCCAGAAATCATGTCCACTGTTGACAGCTATCCGTTGTGGCCAGAAATCATGTCCACCGTTGACAGCTATCCGTTGTGGCCAGAAATCATGTCCACTGTTGACAGCTATCCGTTGTGGCCAGAAATCTGCCATGCGGTAATTCACTGTACTAGTTCACGTCATGATTAAAATGATTATCCAAATATCAACGTCAAAATAAAAAAAATCTGGTATCAAAGTTTACAAAAAAGTATGCATCAATATGTGGAAATATCAATAGTATGGATAGATGCGAGTCGATATTTCTTGATGAAAAAAAACCATACTTGTGTAACATGCAGTTCGTAGGGCGGTCGGGAGAAAGGCAACCCGTGGGAATATCCCGTTGAAGTCTGGGGAGCTGGCAGGAATCGGGTACCATGACGCACAAGAAGCGTCTTTTAAGGTGACTCGATTTCCCCTCGAGGAGATCTCACTAATGAAGCAACGCAATTGACATTAATTAGACGATTAAATCGACTCAATCGACTGAAGCAATATCGCCATCTCTGCGCTATCTGTTCTGTGTCGCGTCTGTCGGCATCTTGACGACATTGAAAAGATTCATGCCGTTTTACACGAGCTATTTGCGCCCCAATTGTTGCTGTGCCGCATCACAGCTCGCAGCTCAGTTGTGTGTGCGTTTAGACGAGCGACGTGTGTAGACGCTACAACCTAGATATTTACTCGCGCCACTCCCGTCTTGTGCTTTGATGAAAGGTCACGACGGGTGCACCTGGTATCAGTCGATGATTGGACACTGCTTCAAAATGGCCACCGACTGTCGACCACATTGAGACCAGCCCCAATACAAATGTATGATCGATGTATACATAATATTAATAGGTGGGGTCTTTCTCAACAACGAGGGTATACTGGCCAACGTAATGAAGCGTTACAAGGTGGTAGGGTGCCTCAGAAACGTCCAGAAATAGAGTGAGTAACATCATGAATAGCCAGTGTGTTACACGACTACACCCTTATGACGCTGTGGACTCCAATGTCGACGTCGTCTAATCAATACGTCCCTCTGTGTAGGAACGGATGTACCCCGTGCGTGCGTTGGCTTCGTGTTCTAGCATCATTAGTCGAGTTCAGAAGAAAACGAGTTGTGTATAATTACATCATAACATCTACATCTACATCTACACCGACGAATGTCCCTACCACAATGATCCTCGTTTTCTTGTGTAATGTCAAATTCTGGCTTATTTCATTTTTGTCAGTCACGGCAGTTGTATCTCGTCATAAGGACAATCATCGTTGTTGTTGTTGCTGTTGTCAGTCGAGGCAGTTGTATCTCGTCATAAGGACAATCATCGTTGTTGTTGTTGCTGTTGTCAGTCGAGGCAGTTGTATCTCATCATAAAGACAATCGTCGTTGTTGTTGTGGCTACTGTTGTCAGTCGAGGCAGTTGTATCTCAACATAAAGACAATCGTTGTTGTTGTAGCTACTGTTGTCAGTCGAGGCAGTTGTATCTCAACATAAAGACAATCGTTGTTGTTGTAGCTACTGTTGTCAGTCGAGGCAGATGTATCTCAACATAAAGACAATCGTCGTTGTTGCTGCTACTATTGTCAGTCGAGGCAGATGTATCTCAACATAAAGACAATCGTCGTTGTTGCTGCTACTGTTGTCAGTCGAGGCAGATGTATCTCAACATAAAGACAATCGTCGTTGTTGTTGCAACTGTTGTCAGCCGAGGCAGTTGTATTTCATCGTAAGGACAATTGTCGTTATTTATAGCAACTTTGTCTGCCACGTCAGTTGTCTCTCGTCACCAGCACAATCGTCGTTGTTTATTGCCAGTTTTGTTATTCGAGGCTGTTGTATCTCATCATTAGGACAACCGCCGTTGTTTGATGCAACTTTGACTGTCACAGCAGTTGTATCTCATCACACAGTCAATCGTCGTAGCTTGTAGTTACAAGAGACGGAACCATTACGTTGTCTCGCGGCGCGGCCACTAGAAAGGTCAAGGTGTTACACATCAGAGATAACGAGAGGTTTCCTTCTTCGCGCTGTGAGGATGGAAGCTGCGTGCCAACGTTGCCGTCTATTTTGAGTTATTATACACTAGTAGCTGCCTCGTTGTGTGCCGCTAACAAGACGCAATCATTACATATTCTGAGAAAGTCACATGCAGCGGATTTCGTGTTCTGTGTCTCAAAAAGTAAGACGATGGATCGAATCACATAATCTCTCCTTTCCTCCCTCCTCTGACCCCTCTCACCATCTGACCACTCTCACCATCTGACCACTCTCACCATCTGACCACTCTCACCATCTGACCACTCTCACCATCTGACCACTCTCACCATCTGACCACTCTCACCATCTGACCACTCTCACCATCTGACCACTCTCACCATCGGACCACTCTCACCATCGGACCACTCTCACCATCGGACCATTCTTACCATCGGACCACTCTCACCATCTGACCACTCTCACCATCGCGACAGTAGCCTCATTTGAGACAAACTGCAAATAATCTACATTCAATACACTTACAACAGTTTTACCTACGTTGTACAAGACGCTTGGCCATATTAATCACGTTCTTGTCACGCATAAGCACATTGTGATTAAAAGATTGGCGTAGTCCGCTTGCGTGAACTGATGCATAATCTTCGCAAATGGACGGACAACGTTCGTATTAGGATTACCAGGTAGAATTAGTAATAACTCGATGTATTTGTTTGGTACTCGGGAAGTAATATCGATAATTAAGTGTCCGCTGGTTGTCGGATTGAAATCAATGTTCCTGTATCCGCTTGAAACTCTGCTGTGTTAGCATAATATGGTTACATTTCAATTAAGCCGCGTGCGGCAATTGAGATTAATTCGATCATGCTTCGTTTAGTTGGATATCGGATTAATGGTGGGGGCATCACGTATACGCACGTATTAATATCGCTGATGCGTACGCCTTTTTTCTATATGTCTGTGGGTCTGTCTGTCGCCGAATACAGTTGCATGTTTACTCAGACAAAATCTAATAACATCTAATGAAAGCTGATTGAAAATGTAGTTTTATTCCCCAGATGAGGTTAATCAGCGAGGTATTCCAGTACGGCAAACTATGAAGCAACAGGCGGGAATGCGATAAAACCGTCGCTGTTATTTGCGCAGTAAACCCGAACAGTTGAATCGGTAATTTTTTATCACCAGTTGGAAGAAGCAAATGTGAGCCATATAGTTAATTTATATAGTTAAGTTTAGTTGTTTAGAATCATTACGATTTACAAGTGGCTAAAACACGCGTGGATTGGAAGTTATGGTAATGTTGCCACCCTACGCTAAGAGGAGCAACCATATGTATGCTTTCCGTCACCTTGAATTACGTGGATTACATTAGGCCTACATGACTGTGGACTATACGGCTATACGGAAATGTTCCATTTATCTGATGTTTCTTATATCCGTGGTACATACATAACGTGTGCAGACCAGAACAGGGATTTAAACTTTGTTCCTTTAAAGCGGATGTTTCGTACAACGGAAGTCCTTCTAGTGAGACGCCACTGAACTATAAAAGAGATCAAACCACCAAATCACATTTTTTATTCCGTTAACCACTGACGTAAGCCAAATCGTTGTCATCGTGTAGTGATCTCTCTGGGATTTCTTTCTGTTCCTCTCACATCCTCATTCATATCTTCTCCTTCGTATATTCCCTCCATAACGCTATTATCCTTGGCTATCGCTGTTCTTCATTGTAAGGCTATCTACCTTTGTGAATCCAACTCAGTTCAGTTGCTAGTAAAATTATCTTTATCGTTATCTCATATTATTTTAGTTAAAACATTTATGTTAAGGATGTATCTTGTAAGAAATAAAACAACAAAGCTGATAATGCCGCAGTGAATAAATCATCATAAATAATTCACCAGTACGACATTAATATTGGCACAATTTAATACTGCAAGTGTACTTCCGCCGGAAGCAGTCAGCTGACAGTTTGCCGAAGACAAGCCTTTGGACGAAACAACACTGACTTCACCAAGGAACTTGCTACACATATAGTTATCCGTGTATATTTACATTTCGCCATTAACAAATCTATAGTTTTACATCACTTTGGATGCGACCGCCGTCATAAATTCTTTGTCAATGCGATAGAGTATTCAACGGGCGGTTTGTTTTATTACGAGAGGATGACTTCCAGCCATACGAATGACACAGGATGTCACCAAATGGGACAGGCCGCGACACGGGAGAGCACGATCAATCCAGTTGTACAAGTGATCAAACTGAAACGGGTAGAAAGGAATGGTCATGTGATGAGACGAAGAGATAATTCTATTCCAAAGGTGGCATCGAGCATGAAGCCGACTTGAAACCGAGAGGAAGGCCCAGGTTATGGTGGATCGACAACATCGGCAGCCGCCTGGAGTGAAAGAGACCGAGAGGAAGGCCCGTGTTACGGTGGATCGACAACATCGGCAGCCGCCGGGAGGGAAAGAGAGACCGAGAGGAAGGCCGAGGTTACGGTGGATCAACAACATCAGCAGCTGCCTGGAGGGAAAGAGACCGAGAGGAAGGCCCGGGTTACGGTGGATCAACAACATCGGCAGCCACCTGGAGGGAAAGAGACCGAGAGGAAGGCCCGGGTTACGGTGGATCAACAACATCGGCAGCCACTTGGAGGGAAAGAGACCGAGAGGAAGGCCGAGGTTACGGTAGATCAACAACATCGGCAGCCACCTGGAGGGAAAGAGACCGAGAGGAAGGCCCAGGTTACGGTGGAACGACAACATCGGCAGCCACCTGGAGGGAAAGAGACCGAGAGGAAGGCCCGGGTTACGGTGGATCAACAACATCGGCAGCCACCTGGAGGGAAAGAGACCGAGAGGAAGGCCCGGGTTACGGTGGATCAACAACATCAGCAGCCGCCTGGAAGGAAAGAGACCGAGAGGAAGGCCCAGGTTACGGTGGAACGACAACATCGGCAGCCACCTGGAGGGAAAGAGACCGAGAGGAAGGCCCGGGTTACGGTGGAACGACAACATCGGCAGCCGCCTGGAAGGAAAGAACACCAGTCTTGAAGAAGGTTTAAGTACAGAACGGTATACGAAGCGTACATAATGGAAGTTGAGTTCTGGCGTAACTTGAATTCATAACTGGTGCAAGGTGAGCAGGTTGATTTCCCATCCACGATATCCAACCTTTGTCTAGTCTCCGTAGGCCTGCTCTGATTGTCTTCGCTAAGCTGCTTGTTCAGTGTTCTCCTATTTCATTATATAAACGTTTATCGTTAATGAAACATCTAATATCAGTCTCCCCCTAGTTCGCACCATTTAATACGCGTCTGAACAACATTCCCGCGTCCTGTCGACACACAGTACCACAGAGTTTCGACGTGTTCCCACGCTAAGCGAGATTATTGTTTTTCTAACGCGTCGTATATTATTTTAACCTACTCCGGCAGAGCTGCCATGCCGTACGTGCAGAAACTGCAGACGCGGGCACGCTGCCCCACCGGGCCTCCCGGTCCGTGTAAGGACTCCTCATAATGACGACGAGCTTCGATCGCTTCATCCCGTCTTGGGGGACGAAGGTCGAGGTCGGCCTGACGCAGAAGACTTATTTCATCACCTCGAAAAAGGCCAGTGTCGGAATTAACGATTTTTTCCTGCGTGTTTCCGTCCAGATTGAAGCAATTTCGCAGTTGGCAATGTTACAGACAGCTGAGAAACGACTCCAGAACAATCGAATCTACGACATTCGTTTTGTGTGGCGTGTTACACACGATACGGACATGTTGCAAGGAGATAAGGACTGGTGGAGAATTTACTAGTCGGAAAGTGAGTGGAAAAAGGGATTGAGGCCGACCAAAATGAAGAGTGACTGATTTAATAACATCGAAATTGGGACTCACGATAGAGCGAACACAGTGGAAAAGGATGGTGTGTTTGGTCACGGAGGTGTGCACAAGAATGAGGTTACATACAAAACACCAGTTTCTCCATCAATATAATGACGTCGCATGGAATCTGCACAGCATGTTTTCGCTGTTCTAAGTTTTATGTACCACTGAGTACACAATCCTAATAATTGTCTTTTATTTCCTAGAAGAGCCATTTAAATTACAAAATGCTTGCAATGCCTCCTGCGTATTCCATTTCCCAGCGCTACCATGCTGAACCTTGCTATTACGCTATTATTAATGTGTTGTTAGCTAGGATCTCTCAGTTCTGGAATCAGTTTATGAACAACTGGTGAATTCTCGATAAACCAGTGGCTTCTTTGTAAACCCTCTTCAACCATAATCTTATTACATTTTTATTTTTTGCATGCATTCGACGTAGAACGATAATGATGTTACTATTATATGTATACTCATATATTATTTCTTTATTTTCTGCACTTTAATATTGAAATAGTTTCGCTTTCGCTATAATAGCGCACATATTGCATACAAAACGGTCCGGTTGCTACAGCATGAGTATTCTAACATTTAATATACAATCTTTCGACATTCATTGACCAGACCTGGGTCCACGTATATTTTCACCAGTACGAATACAAGTACATTGGTGATGGCTGAGTACGAGTACGAGTACATTGGTGATGGATGAGTACGAGTACGAGTACATTGGTGATGGCTGAGTACGAGTACGAGTACATTGGTGATGGCTGAGTACGAGTACATTGGTGATGGCTGAGTACGAGTACGAGTACATTGGTGATGGATGAGTACGAGTACATTGGTGATGGATGAGTACGAGTACGAGTACATTGGTGATGGCTGAGTACGAGTACGAGTACATTGGTGATGGCTGAGTACGAGTACGAGTACATTGGTGATGGCTGAGTACGAGTACGAGTACATTGGTGATGACTGAGTACGAGAACGAGTACATTACCAAAAGCTGAGTACGAGTGCTAGTACATATTGTATGATATAGTAAATTATTAGTAATAGCGTATCTTAAAATAAAACGTACTAATTAATTTATATAATTTAGGAACAATAATTGATTATGCAAAGGCAGCTGATCAGACTGCTTTATGAGGAAAACCGTAAAAACTATTTATGCCATGTACAAGTAACATAACTACAGAACATGTACAAGATAACTACAGAACATGTACAAGTAACAAAACTACAGAACATGTACAAGTAACATAACTACAGAACATGTACAAGTAAAATAACTACAGAACATGTACAAGTAACATAACTACAGAACATGTACAAGTAACATAACTACAGAACATGTACAAGTAACATAACTACAGAACATGTACAAGTAACATAACTACAGAACATGTCATCATCATCATGCTGTCAGTCGCTATGCGACAAAGACTGCTTTCATTTCTTGACCGCCGCACTCCATTTAGTTCTCTGCTGTGAGAGTGATGTCCATGAGTCGGTCTTTATGTCTCTCAGCTTGAGGTTTCTCTTGATGGTATCCTTGAACCGGAGACGAGGGCGTCCTCTCTGTCTGTGACCAGAAGACAATTGAGAGTAGAGGATCTGCTTTGGTAGTCTGTCTGATGACATCCTCATGAGGTGTCCAGTCCACAGGAGATTCTTTTTGATCAGAAGATCTTCCATAGAGGGCAGCCCTATCCGACCGAGTATTTCCTTGTTTGTCACTTTGTCCTTCCAGGTTAGCCTCATGATTGAACACAGATGTCGCATCATGAAGGCATGCAGCTTTTTCACCTGTCGTCTGTACACTGTCCAGGCCTCGGCTCCGTATAGTAAGGTGGATAGCACAATTGCACGGTAGATCTTGCCTTTGACCCGCGTGGACACATGGTGGTTGTTCCAGAGTCTCTGGCGTAATCGGCCGAAAGATGCGCTAGCCTTGGCCATCCTCCTCTGTATTTCAGCATCAATGCGTCCATCACTTGATATAGTGCTTCCGAGGTAGGTGAATTCAGGAACAGAGTTCAGTTTGTTTCCATCAACCATGATATCCTCCTCTCGGGTTCTTGTAGAGTTGGGTTGGTACAGCACTTCCGTCTTCTTGATGTTAATCTTCAGGCCGAACATGTACAAGTAACATAACTACAGAACATGTACAAGTAACATAACTACAGAACATGTACAAGTAAAATAACTACAGAACATGTACAAGTAACATAACTACAGAACATGTACAAGTAACATACCTACAGAACATGTACAAGTAACATAACTACAGAACATGTACAAGTAACATAACTACAGAACATGTACAAGTAACATAACTACAGAACATGTACAAGTAACATAACTACAGAACATGTACAAGTAACATACCTACAGAACATGTACAAGTAACATAACTACAGAACATGTACAAGTAACATAACTACAGAACATGTACAAGTAACATACCTACATAACATGTACAAGTAACATAACTACAGAACATGTACAAGTAACATAACTACAGAACATGTACAAGTAACATAACTACAGAACATGGGAACATCGCTGAGGGCGGATAACTTTCCCAGCAATGCTGAACAGTCTCTCTACCGGGGCTAACGAGGATGATACACGAAGGCGATGAGCGACTAACTGGGAGAGAGTTGGACAGTTACTCTGATTCGCCTTCCAGAGAGACAGAAACAGTACTCAAATCAACTCAGTGTGGCATAGACATGTGGCTTGATATAATTATATAGGGGCACTCCGGTTAACCTACCGTTGAGTCACCGACATACTCGGTACATGTACACTCGCTTAAACCAGTCATTGCCTAGGGTTACCATCTCAGAAACACGTATCCAATAAACTTCAAATATTTCTGTAATGATCTCAAAAGAGTGGGTAATTGCTAAATCTGCTCAGTTTTAAGCAAGTTATAAAATTAAACAATTACCAGGAGGTCTGAGGCACTAAACGATTTCTCACCTGAAGCCTCAATGACTCTTTGTTTAGCTCTTCTCTTATCTCTGCCCTCTCAGGCCCTAGATGTAGTTTGGTAGCACGTACAAGTATGAATACATGGCCCGTAATTTCCACGAGTACGAGTTAGAGTACTTCAAAAATGTACTCGAGTGCATGAGTACCGAGTGCATCGGCCCCAGGTCTGTCGTCGACCCTGCAGCATGCCGCACTTATCATCTGACCACCTTCGGATTTATAGACTATGCAGAGAGTGATCTGCTCACTACAAAACACTTTTACAAAGAACATGTTATACAATTGGATTCACAAATCAGACAAAGTAAATGTAGGTTTACATAGTACACGGTATGAAGCTTAGTAAGTAATCATATAAAATGGTGCACCAGGTGCATAATCTAACAATAATAATTTATTTACTATAATAAAATTATATAACCGTTAGACAAGTACTTTAACAGACTGCATGTATTGGTATCGTCCCAGCATTACCTATGTAATCAATGTAGTTAGACTACTTGTAAGAAGATTAGTCCAAACTGGAACAAAGGGTGTGTGTGCTAATTTGAATAAAGACTACTGGTGCTGTGTGACTTGATTCACCATAGAAATAGACTCAGCTAGTTCTTAACACTGTCCATTGTATGAGCAACAAAGACATTTTAAGGCTAACTGATGAATGGCCCCTTCATTGTGGACTTCCTGGCTTAATTAAACAAACACTAGGATTATAGTCTAAACTGGTTACTAACATAACTGTTTGCTTAAGGCTAACTATGGGTTTCTGACTGGGTAGAGATGTTGCCTTTAGGAAAGCCTCTAGTTAATTTTTTTATATCAGTCAGAAATAATGTATTCGAACATTTCAGATACTTTATGGAAGGATTTAAATAAAAACTACAAATACTTGATAAAACTATATTTAAAATAAAATCATAAACAATGATCACAGCATCATATTAAAAACATACTCTGATGTACTCGTAAAACCTGAGTACATTGAACACGAGTGCGAGTATGAATACGAGTACATGACCCAGTAATTCCCATGAGTACGAGTACGAGTACTTGAAGGATGTACTCGAATACACGTGTACCGAGCACATCGGCCCAGGTCTGTCACTGACTCTGTTGCAGCTATTGATAGAACTTCCATTCAACACATTTAGCACACAGAAACCTACGTACGGCATGCGAGTTACCTTAATGCAGGATCAATCAGTGGATATTTTATACGCATAAAGGTTCCTCCTCAAATCGATTTTTGCTAGTCTCATTTCAAATACATTTTGCGAAAAATCAAACCTACCTAGTATCCAATACAACACGCTCGCTCGTTTGTGCAGCTTTTGTATGCAGTTGTTTCGTTGAAATCTTCAGACAAACTATTAAAAAAATTGCTTAATGTTCGATCAAACATTTCAAACATTAAGTGAAGTGAAAATGGAAGCCCTGAAAACTCACGAATTTCACCCTTGGTGAAATGTCGTCACTTTGTCACGTGATCCGCGAGATGATGGATGTCAAATGTTAACACACTATATAATTGGACACCAACGAACCGGATTTGCGATAGGCTAAATCAGTTATGGATGGAATTTTAATGCTGTAACCGTGGATGACTGAACATCATCCAGACAGATTGATGCTATTAGGACTTATTCCCGCAGGAACCCAGCACAGACGTTGTATGCCAATGGCGTCTGGCTCTGTCGTATCCCGTCGGAATAGCAGCACACCACCATGACTGCTAGTTAATGTCTCGGTACTAAACATGCACGATCGTACATCGATTATTTAATCCACGTTTTATCCATCTGAGTACGTCAACTCCGTTGAAGGGTTCAATTGCAGTAAACGTAGGGATAATAACATCGCTATAAAAGAAGGCTGGAGAAGAGCGTGGAAATTAACAAAGAAGAATATTGTCCCGGACCCTACCACCGAACTACACGGGCTAGACCTTCTTCGACGCCAGGAGGCTACCAGCAACCGAATTAGAACTCTGCGTGGACGATGCGGGCGTCTGATGCACAAACGGCGCATCAAAGACACTGCAAGGTGCAAATGCAGCCACGACTAACAAGCCACGACTAACAAACCACGACTAACAAACCACGACTAACAAACCACGACTAACAAACCACGACTAACAAACCACGACTAACAAACCACGACTAACAAACCACGACTAACAAACCACGACTAACAAACCACGACTAACAAACCACGACTAACAAACCACGACTAACAAACCACGACTAACAAACCACGACTAACAAACCACGACTAACAAACCACGACTAACAAACCACGACTAACAAACCACGACTAACAAACCACGACTAACAAACCACGACTAACAAACCACGACTAACAAACCACGACTAACAAACCACTGCTGCAGTTACTGCTGCAGGTTCGCATTTACTGGAGGAATCTCCGAGGTCCATTCAGCTTCCCCTGAAACAATTGGGTGGATCGACCAACTGACGATGCAACTGTGACTCTGCAGCTGTATCAAACGAAAGAAGAAGACAACCAAAGATGCTTAGTGCATGAACACACTGTGCTAATTTACTGACGTCACACGATACGCCTATTTACGGCGCAGTGATTCCGTGAATCGTCGTGACTTCACGTCAACAGTCCCTCGTCTTCAGCGGAAGCGTGGCGTGCAAATTGGGACGTTGGCATGTGGTTGACAAGGCGTAGTTTGTTCCTGACGTGCCATGTGATTTCGACAGCTACAAAACTCGCGTTCTTGTCCGAAACGAGAGTAGTTTGCGTGAAACCGATTCTACGAGTTACTTGGTTCTCCGGTTCTCTAGCGTGACATGTCCCATATATGCAAACATGCGCCTGCGTTCATAGCCCTTCGGTTTATTAGCCTCACTATTAGCTAATTTTGTTCGTAAGTAAGCATGTTTAAAACGAGATGTCGGGTAAACATGCACCCTTTAAATTGAGGATCATTTTCTCTTGCGTGATTCCAGCAGACGGTTTGGAGATTAGTGTGTGTGTGTGTGTGTGTGTGTGTGTGTGTGTGTGTGTGTGTGTGTGTGTGTGTGTGTGTGTGTGTGTGTGTGTGTGTGTGTGTGTGTGTGTGTGTGTGTGTGTGTGTGTGTGTGTGTGTGTGTGTGTGTGTGTGTGTGTGTGTGTGTGTGTGTGTGTGTGTGTGTGTGTGTGTGTGTGTGTGTGTGTGTGTGTGTGTGTGTGTGTGTGCGCGTGTGTGTGCGTTCGTGCGTGTGTGTGCATGTATTGTTATACCCAGCCTTATAGCTGACAACATGCAAGGTTAAGAGGAACACACAACTCAACGAAACAAATCGCTAATGGATAAATAATGTAGTGTCGGAAACTCTTTTTGAAATACTTCGCATTACTAGCGCGCATAACTGCACATCTAGCGAAAGGTGCAACATACAGTTGCATTACTCAACGCTATGTTGCCGTATTATACGATATGTTCCGGGATTAATAAAAAAAAATTGTAAACTCTTGAAGCAATATGGTCGTCTTGATTGATTAGATTCATTCCACCGCGAGTGAATAACATCACGCAATTTAAGCTAAGAACATTGATTTTTCGAGCTGACATTAGCATTGCGACATCTTGACGACGTTCCGCGACAGATACGAACGATTTGTCTCATAATTACGTTGGTATCATAATAATGTCCACATTCACGTATCTACTAAGAAATGTTATTCATCGGATTGACAAAAGAAACAGGACAAATGTACAGTAACATTAAGCCAAATGTATTTGATGACATTTGAATGTCATCAAATGTATTTGACGACATTCATAAAGTCAAGCAGCGGCGTATCTAGGATTTCGCAAAGGGGAATCAAGATCATTAGTTCATCGTGCCAGGTTTTAGATCAGCGAAATTGTAATATATCCTCAAAATCGACGACAACATTTACAGCGATGAACGTTTCTCGGTGTACAGCGATAATAATTATGATAATAATGATGATAATAATGCCGGTTATATAATTACAAATCCAAGTTAAGTTAATAATAATAGTGAAGAGTGTGGTAGTGTGCAAACGATAAACGATGGTAACTTACATTACAAACGCCATGGAATATACTGAATTAGAGGATACATCTGTTGTTGCTCTCCTCTTTATCCCTGTAGTCGGGGTGAGGCTGGCACCGATAATATCTTCGATTTTTGTTTTCCTCTTCACCACTAGTCCCGTTTCACTACCGTCTCCACTCCCCCGTCACACGTCCCCATTCTCCCCCCCCCCCCCACTCCCGCCAAATATCTTTTTACGCATTCGCCGACTCCTCGCCAGCTTCCTCGTGAGGCTCTCTCTCTCTCTCTCTCTCTCTCTCTCTCTCTCTCTCTCTCTCTCTCTCTCTCTCTCTCTCTCTCTCTCTCTCTCTCCCTCCCTCCCTCCCTCCCTCTCTCCCTCCCTCCCTCCCTCCCTCCCTTCCCCTCTCCCTCATTTCTGTTGAGCCATCCAATTGAAAAATACCCGTTGTCCGGATTATAATGATTATTAAAAAAAGTTCAGGATATGCAACATTACCACAGAAATACAACCTATGCATTGGTACTTGGCGCTGCCAGTTAATATCTTGATGGCTTCCTAGAATCCAACTCTCGAAATTGCGACGTAATAGTGATAGTTACAAAAAGTGACGCCCTGTCCTAGTATTATGTAACTTGCAACAATGAATTGTTCGCACCGCGTTGCGAATATTTGTACGTAATAACTACAAATGGTAATACGATTGTTCGTATTATGTAACTTGGGACAATCAAATGTTCGCACCGCGTTGCGAACATTTGTACATAATAACTACAAAGGGTAATTCGATTGTTCGTAGAAAGGGCAATAGTTGGGTGAGTTTCAAAAAGAATAATAGTGGTACGACTCCTCCCTGGGGTCGTAGATGGACCCTGAACGTTTGGCTCCCGAGATGCAAAGCATTTAGGAGGAATAGCATAACATGGCGTGGTGCACATGCATACATACATGCATGCATGCGTGCGTGCGTGCGTGCGTGCGTGCGTGCGTGCGTGCGTGCGTGCATGCATGCATACATACATACATACGTACGTACATACATACATACATACATACATACATACATACATACATACATACATACATACATACATACATATATACAAGCATGCATATACATACATACATACATACATACATACGCTAGCTCGATCATAGTAAGTTGTTCAGACATGCGCACTCGTGCCTGTTGCAGGACCGTGTGCCCGCCGTCACGATCCGGCAGCATTACGTCATCGTCGGACAGTCTGAGTGGATTCTGCTTGAACGGCCGGTCGCAGTCGTTCTTTACTGACGACGAACTCGGCAAGCGGAAGGATACATTGCCGTCTCCACACACGTCACCGGTGCCGTGGCTAAACGATTCACTGCCGCACATAGTCATTGCTCGCCACGCAAGTGAGGCCGGTATGTAAAAGCTGTGGTCGTCCTATTAACGGAACGGATCGGCCTGTATCACGGGACATCGCAACACTAGATGTGTTGATATTAGTAACATCTAGAGTAATATCCACACAAAACGTGTTACTACCGTGATCTTTCACGATTTAATATTTTCGAAAATACACGATTTGGCGATGAATTAGTTATTAATTTTACGACATACATATAGTGACCGTTTTACAGCATGTAAAGACCAACCAACAAATTTACCCGTTTACGGTGAAATATAACGTTTTTCACAGAATGATTCGTTGGTCAGTCAACTGTAAACAAGAAGTATAACATTGTCAATTTACTTTGAGACGGAAAAAATTCTATTTGGGAATTTTAATTACTAGCTACGTATCATCGATGTACAACCACTTTAATGTACAACCACTTTAATGTACAACCACTTTAATGCCAGCAGCGGCGTGTACGTACGTCGTGAGTGTGTACGTTATTATTGTGATTAATTAGTATGCTGCAGGGGTTGATGCGGGCGTCAGATGTCTGTGTCGTCGTCGTCATTATTATTATTATCGACGTACACCGATTGAATCACATTTTTTTCGATTTTTTAACGATTACTTTACTTGTTTTGTTTTTGCTGATAGCAATTATATGGCACCACCATACAATAAAACTGTCACCAAAATGCTGTATAATTGACATCAAAACAGCATAATATCCCACGCACAAACCATAATGTTACAGACCTGTATTTAACATGATCGATGGTACCCCCATCTGGCGATCAACGTTCTCCTTGTTTGCTACCCGCCAGATGGCGATTGCTGTTTCCCATTCGATCGTCGTTGTTGAAGTGGGCTTATTCCAGATTTATTTTGCATGAAATTAATTGATTAATTCATCGAGTAATCAATTAATTAATTGATGCATTCGTCATGCAATTCATTTTTGGTGTAATATACTAATTCATAATTAGATATGTTGATATGAATGTTGGCATTGTCTCCTGCAGGAGGAACATGGTCACCATCCGACGGATCTGACACCAGCAACTACCTGACGGTCCCTCGACGACAGGTAAACACATTGTCTTTCGCTTTCACTTTCAGTCCATGTCGCCATCTTGATCGAGTAACACAGAGCTCACTCGCTAGGTAGAGCTATGACACCCGTGCAACCCGCTAGATGGCGTGGGTGTACACTTTGTTGTGCTTCATTGGTCCTCTGCACCCGGGTCCTTTGCACGCGCATTCATGACCTTGTTGGATATCTGGATAGGATGTAAACCAGGTTAGACGAATGACGGGATTTATATAATTCCTCCATGGAATAGCGTTGATGGAATATTGGGGAGATTGTGAAATGGAAGATGTATGATGCTGGGGTCATCGCCTTATCAATGGTAGTGACCACAGCCAATAGTGCCACAACGACAATAACCACTAATGCTTCAATTATTCTCAGCGTGACCCGCTAACTTAATGTTATGTTTTTAATAATACCTTTTATTTATCAATAGCCGTATATCCGGAATATAAATATAGTAAAAATATCAAAAGTATATTATGTATAAATAATAAGTATATTGTACCCTATTTAATAAAACTGTAATAAAGCAAAACTTCAATAAAAATCAGCAACTGCTCAAGACTGCTCTAGGATAAAGTAGTAATAAAACACATTCGATGTGTCGGAAGGTCTGTCTCTGTAAGCCACCAGTGGCGACACTGTTTAAGAATCGTTGCTGTAGATAAGTGAAAACATGCCGTTGTAAAATGTTCTTATTAAAAGAGTTCTCATTAGATAGGCTGCCAAGGAAAAAGGATCGTTTGTATAATAACGATGATCATGCTAGTAATGAGTCTGTTTTCAAGTCGTATTTCATTTGGTAATTTCAATCAAAACACACGAGGACATATCTACCGACAGCCTCTGGAACAAACGCCCATGGGAAGTAGTTACCATCAAGGAGAGAGACCATTTCTAGTCTCGCTTATCCGACTCTCGCTCCCCTTCTGAATTCGCCGAATAGAGAGTCTGGCCGCAGAAGCGTGGTCTCGTTGCTACCCACTGTCACCACTCCATGTTGCGTAGGCATTCCCGTGAAGCGCCAGCAGCCAAGCGGCGTCATTATCGAGTTGATACACTAAAAATGTTTTGCCTGATTTAAAGTTAAAATTCGAATTGCATAGTATAAACTGATAAAAAATCACTCTTATTTTATGAATTAACCAAGCGTCCAGATGAGATCTTAATTTGCTACTTGTGTATGCGTCCAGGATCTGGGTGCGTACATAATTTCCGTCACAATGAAAACCCCACTCTGCATCCAGGCAAAGATATGTGCGACAAACGGTGGCGCCACAGCGCGGAGCCTGGATAATCGGGGCTAGACCATCTCAAGGAACGGTCAACGTCTCCCTCCTTGCTGCTTGGTATTAGCATCCACCACTTGAGTGGAGAGTGATAGCTGTTAAGCCAAGGGAAAAACCAACCATGCAGTTAGTTAGTTTCGACATACTTTACAATTTATAAATATCAATCTGAGCCAAAAAATAACAAATAACCGTCAGATGCCTAGCAGCAACAACTAAGAACTTAGTGGAATTTAACTAATGGGCTACGCCTCTACGACATTTTGGATACGCCCAATCGTGGATTATGTTACATGTAATAATCCGGAAGTAACTTAGCTTTAATTGGCAGTAGACCGGTCATCGTTGGTCGGACGGGTAAATCCTGCAAACTATCTGAAGTATGGCGGGACGCGTCTAATTCCCAGAAAGACGTCGACCAAGGCAGCAAGTGGGGCAAATGATCGGCTACATTCACACATGGCGTGGAAAAAACTGGTTTACCTGCCAGCGGTAGTGTTGTACTACTAACACCTGGTTAGATGAAAAAAGTGATGCCATCTAGCGACCACTAATTGCAATTAATGTAGGAGCGACAGCGATGACCGCCCAGGGTTAGCCGTGCGTGTCCAATTAGACATGATTGTGCTGCGTGTAAGATCGCGCGAACTTTGCGTGCTAATGACAGATCTGTCATCACCAGTGACTGCAGTGTTTGCTTAGTAACAGCACAACGCCAAGAAGTAAGCTGGTCCACGGATGGTCAATGAAAATGTTTCGTACGTGCGTGAGTGCGTGCATGCGTATGTGCGTGTTGATGATATTGATGTTGTGTGTGTGTGTGTGTGTGTGTGTGTGTGTGTGTGTGTGTGTGTGTGTGTGTGTGTGTGTGTGTGTGTGTGTGTGTGTGTGTGTGTGTGTGCGTGTGTCCGTGCGCGTGCGCGTGCGTATGCGCGTGTGTGCGTGTATATATATATATATATATATATACACGCACACACGCGCACACACGCACACACACACACACACACACACACACACACACACACACACACACACACACACACGCACACACAAACCATTGCTTAGAGTGTTAAGTCATACATAGAAATCGCAGAACAAGAGTGTGAGAAAATCAACGTAGAGCGAGACAGATGGAGACATGTCGTCGATGCGGGGTGCGTCTATCTGTCAAATATTCTCAGAGTGCGTCCCAACGTGTTCATTTCATAGAATATGCCTATTTCCACGTCTGTGTGCAAATTAACCCGCGTGTCTAAGAGCATGATTGCGTGTTATACCGCACTGGAATTGACAGATCAACCTCAGTGTACTTGGTAGTGCGATTTCTAAGCACCTTTTTGTGCATTCTGTTCCATTCGTCTCTCCTGACTTTGACGGGAAGTTCCCGCCTGTTCTCTCTCTCTCTCTCTCTCTCTCTCTCTCTCTCTCTCTCTCTCTCTCTCTCTCTCTCTCTCTCTCTCTCTCTCTCTCTCTCTCTCTCTCTCTCTCTCTCTCTCTCTCTCTCTCTCTCTCTCTCTCTCTCTCTCTCTCTCTCTCTCTCTCTCTCTCTCTCTCTCTCTCCCTCCCCCTTCTTTCCCTCCCCTCCCCCTCTCTCCCTCCCTCACATCGCCCTGGACCAACTGCCTAGGGTCAACAACAATACGGTTCAGTCCAATACCCCAGTCGGCTTCTTCATTTGGGATGTCGAATTTTTCAGCTAACATGTTGACCTCTTCATTTTGGCTGTAGTAACTATTTCATTCCTCTTGGTGTCTGCCCACGGCTCGTCCTTCATATCGTTATCCATTGCAATTTTCTCCCAAATAGTAGTACAAACACTGGCCACATGCACCCGTGAGTTGTTTCCATAACCATGCACCATGCACATGTTCATTCTACGCATAACAACATTTAGCAAGAGTCACATTCCGTCCCAGCTCAGTACCACAGGAGATATATTAGTTAGCTATATAAGTGAAGAGACTCGTCAACGAATATTAAAACGCCATCCTCAATTGGTTTCGCCCGTCGCGAACAAGTTTCGTTATGTTCAGATTTGTAGTAATATGCACAAGAGAGTTTGAATAGCCTGATGCTATATTACATAGAGCCGGGCCACTTTCGACAAATCTTGACCGAATCCGGTCAAAAATAACGTCATAGTTCGTCCGATAATTTGCAGAAACTAAACAACATATTTGTACAAACAAACTAGCATGTCGCAGTGGGTACTGGGTAAGTTTTGTTATTCGCGAAATGAGTATGACACGGGATGAGGGAAATGAATATGACACGGGATGAGGGAAATGAGTATGACACGGGATGAGGGAAATGAGTATGACACGGGAAGAGGGAAATGAGTATGACACGGGAAGAGGGAAATGAGTATGACACGGGATGAGGGAAATGAGTATGACACGGGATAAGGGAAATGAGTATGACACGGATGAGGGATATGAGTGTGACACGGGATGAGGGAAATGAGTATGACACGGGATGAGGGAAATGAGTATGACACGGGAAGAGGGAAATGAGTATGACACGGGATGAGGGAAATGAGTATGACACGGTATGAGGGAAATTAGTATAACACGGGATGAGGGAAATGAGTATAACACGGGATGAGGGAAATTAGTATGACACGTGAAGAGGGAAATGAGTATGACACGGGAAGAGGGAAATGAGTATGACACGGGAAGAGGGAAATGAGAATGACACGGGATGAGGGAAGTGAGTATGACACGGGATGAGGGAAATGAGTATGACACGGGATGAGGGAAATGAGTATGACACGGGAAGAGGGAAATGAGTATGACACGGGAAGAGGGAAATGAGTATGACACGGGAAGAGGGAAATGAGTATGACACGGGAAGAGGGAAATGAGTAGGACACGGGAAGAGGGAAATGAGTATGACAACCAGTCTGGTGATGGTGTTCCACGTCAGGCCGGATGCTTTCACCTCCTTTCCATGGTCTGCTGCCCGCCTGGTAATTGGGTCTCATGTCAGGTTGAATGCTTTCATCTCCTTTTCCAAGGTGCTTCTCCGTGTTTCCTTCATACGACCCCGTCTCCTCCCCCCTCCCTACTCCCCCAGCGTAGGGCTGTCTTGGGCAGTAAGCCATTGTAGATTCAGAACACAAGTCCTGGTCACCTTCGTCCCCGCCTCCGTATGTGTGGCCAGCGATGTTGTGTCGGTTTTTGGTGATGGTGTTTGGCCACAATACGCACAGAACCTTCCATATGCACATCCTCTGGAAGTGTGAAGCTTATGTGCTTGCCTGGCTGTGCGTATCCAGCACCCAGAGCCGTCGAGAAGTGCATTGAGAACGGTACACAGCAAACTGCGCCTGGGGAAATATCCCAACTGCTAATGGATGTCACATCTTGGGCTAATTACACTCCATCGTTGAGTTACTGAGGATCAAACAACACACCCGATGCTTAAGTCGTGGTCATTTTCATAGCGACAGTAATGGAAAGGCCGTCGTAAATCGGCATTATGGGATTTTACAGTTGATTATCCTCGTAGGCAGGTCATAATATAAACACGGTGTTGCTTGGCACGTTATCTCCAGATCCATTACGTGACTTTTTGCATAGCAACCAGGTCCGTCAAACGAAAACACAAGTCTGCCGTAAACATAAAGCTGTGGAACGAACGTTTTTATCGTTGTATTTCTTGCCAAAAACAGCTGCAAAAACAAAGTTGTTTCAACGAGAACCGTATGGGGTAACGGTTGGTCTGGCAGATGTGTGCCTTCCAAATAATGTAATATGGTGTAAATAAAGCGAAACTTGTCGGGGGTCACGCTCATAATTAGGATTATGACATCAGACTGGATTTGACAATTATACTACCAGAACACTTATTAAATTTCATAACCTGCAAATAAGTGCCTCTTTAAAGAAGAGATTATTTAGGAGGTTATGTTTTTTAAACGTCCTTGACCCGACGTACGGATTCCCCACATTGTTCTCCGAAACAAAATGGCGTTTTCAGGAATCGGGTAGAATATTAAATCTGATTATAGTAGGTTGACCGATTCCCAACCACACGAGCATTTAGTCCAGCTATGGCACTGATGCCATTTATTCAAACAATTCATGTTTTATTGGAACTTTATTTAAAAATCATGCATTTGTTGTTCTGAATCGATTACAAATTACGGTATTTTATTTGATACTGTTTACAATATACATTATGTTAGAATAACAAAGATTTTAAACCATTTCAATTCGGGATCATCGTGTCCTTTTCGAATGACGATACAACTAATTGAAATTCGCGCCCCCATATTTCGGTTGTCATTGAATGATGTGTTTAATAAACCAGTTAAACCTTGATTCATTTTATACTTGGCAGTAATACCTGACAATTTGGGTCAGTGAACGCAATACTTTCTTAATTAATAAGAACAAACTGGCTGGATAATACACAGGGATGGAACAACCAAAAAGCTGACCGTATTTTTACGAACACCAGAGGAAAGACGAAGCTGGGGAAGACTATATGGAAGTGGCATTCCTACATCCGTCCCGGTCAAGGGATGAAAGTCACGGTGAAGTGTACTGAGCCGGGTACTGATGTCATACACCCGGGGGGTGGAATCGTGACTAATATACAGAAATGGAACAAGCAAAGCTGACCGATCGTACTACGGACAACAGAAGACAGCCAACACTGGGGACATGTCACCCCTATGACCGTCCCCGACAAGGGGTGAGGGTGACGGTGAAGTTTATTGAACTGGGTAGTGTTTTCAACGTCCTGCACCGAGCGTGGACGCAGTCGTGGCGGCCGTGGCATGTCGGCCGGCGTCGACGGCGAACAGCCGGAAGACGGCGGACGACAGTGTAGTCTCGCCGTCTTGCGTATCGATCGTTTCCACGGAGTCCGCGTGTGTTCACGCACAAACACACTTGATGTGACATATACGCATGGCACGCACCTCGGTAGACAGTGGCTTCGGTTCATTTCGACTGCGCATTGACGGCGAACTGGTAAAGGTCGCGCGCTGTTGGAATAAATACCGTTGTGGTTAGATGATGTGGTTGGCAGCAGCACACACGAAGCGTGGACTGGTCACATGCGCTGCTGAAGCACCATTGACAGAATACGTTTAGGACAATACCGTTGACCAACATGCCATTCGGGTTAGCCACCAAACTGTCCCCCTGCTGGAGCCTACGACAGATCGGAAACATTCGGGGAGACGAGCGAGAGCAAATGACTCGGAAATAATGTCGACGAGCCTTAGCGAATCACACGTTGAACGATGTGACATCGCTCGCTAGTTACTGAGCGCGGTAACGTTTCGGCTACGACCGAGCGACACAAAACAAGCGGCAACTGTCGACGTTGGAACCTATGGTTACGTCGACGGAAGACTTTCGCTCTGGACAGCGTCGTTGGCCGCAGTAGTCATTAAAACATGTCAGTGCGTCGGCGACTGTGGCGCAACAGTAGCTCTATGCGAGGGGTGACCGTGGATATCCCCGACAGCTCCCAGAACGACGGCGGACTGAAACCCCTGACGAGAAAGGTAGGTCGTCTGGCGTCTATAGGCAGACCAGGAACCCGATTTGTCGTAGTGTGTCACTCGTGTCCAGTATCAGGGCTGGTGCAAATTCCCAATTTCTGTTCTGGAATGTTCGTTGGGCCCCGTCCGCGTTTTTTATTCTAAGTCGTTAGCGTTCCGCTGTTGCCATTTTCAGATCGATTTACTTTTTGATAACATTAATGGGGACGGATAGACAGGTTGCGTGCTTCAAACATGGCACACTTAGTTACGATGCCAGCCGCGTTCACCTCTGCTGCAAACGTGTCCAAAACTGGAGCATACAATTCGTTGAATTATATATTAGCATGATTATTAATTATACAAATAAGACCGAAGCATTTTCAACTGGTGTTAGTGTGCTAATATAAATTTAACTGACAATGTCACGCCATGTTTGCTTACATGTGCACACACCATTAGAAATATCCAAGTCTATCGAGGGTATTGGAATATTTATGTATAATGTATGCACATGTGAGAGTTAATGAAACATAACCATTTGCAACTACATTCAAGAATTTCACGCCAATGGTTTACTAGGAAAACCTTGTTGAACACACAACGTCTTTATTTTATCGGCCGCGATAAAATTTGCATAATACAACGTCATGAGTGCTTGTAGTATGGTGGCAATATTTGCTTACCAAATAAAACTATATTTGCAATATATAAAATTTGCCAATAAGATACGTTTGCGTCTATATTCAACTTACGTAGAATATGTGTCCTGCGTTTACTTCTCACTTCTTACGTTCTGACTTTGCAACTCGCTTGATTGAGAGTTTGTGTTTCTTCGGTGTATCAGTCGGCCATTCGATCTCGGTCCATGTCGATAAATGTTCTATATATTTTTTCAGTGTCAGTGTTATATTTTGTCATTGGTGCAAGGTGTTTCGATGTTAATTTTAATATGCTTAGTGATGCATTAAAAACGAAATATTATATTAGTTAAAGGTGCTTAATCAATTCGATTTTTTTTGCTAGTCTCATTTCAAAATAAGTTTGCGAAAAACGAAACCTAGTATTCACTACAACATGCTAGCTCGTTTGTGCAACTTTTGTATGCAGTTTTTTTTGTGAAATCATCAGACAAACTATTAAATTAGGTAATGCATTTACTGAAGTGAAAATCGAAATGCTGAAAAATCACTATTTTGTTCCTTGGTGAAATTTCGTAACTCTGTCATGTGATCGACGAGAGGATGGAGCTCACGCCCTTGACCTGCATTGACCCGCACAGATCTAACGATTTAAGTCAATTCTTTCGATGTTTTGAAAAAAAAGGCATTTTTTTTACTAAATCGACTGCGGGTGTTACATAAACTATTCACACACTACATATTTGAACACCATTGAACCAGATTTGCGATAGGCTAAATCAGTTGAGAAAGCAGTTTAAATATCAACGAAACAAGCGGCGCCGGTTCTTAAGCCTAGCTATGTGTATAATTGTCAGACCGACGAGAATCCGGTGCGATTTGGCCAACCTTCAACTTGCACCCACGTACCGATGACTTGATCATATTTGGTGTACTTTGAAAATAGTACACGTACATGTAATGTATAAAAAATTTAAGCTAAGATAATATAGTACGTATGATTTGTCATTGTCTGTGGCTGAATACGAGATAAGCCTCGGGGGATCAAAGGCACTTAGCGCATCACAATGGAAGTCACAGCAGTACTTATTTCCTCGAACTGCCAGGCGCTGGTTAATCGCTCATTCATCAAGCGTCACTGCCCTGGTCAATTCACTGCCCTGGTCAATATGTCAGGCGCCAGGAAAACCACGACTTTCGTTTCTAATTCATAGACTGTAAGAAAATGCGCGTAACATAATTTAAGTTTGTCCAACGATTTTACCAACACTAAATAAGCAAGTTGTACAAACAAGCTGGCTTGTCGTAGTGGATACTGGATAGGTTTAATTGTTTTCGCGAAATGAGCCTGAAATGAGACGAGCGAAAAAAAAATCGATTTGAAGATAAACCTTTCATGTGGTTATGTACGCTTTGTTTTTCTGGTGGCAGCTTAGATTTTCTGGTGGCAGCTCAGCTCAGACACCTGGGATCGGTTCTTTCCATTAACTACTGCGTTGATATGTTCGACGCTTATCTTGTGCCTGTCTAGAAGCCCTGGGTAAGGTTTCTCTGGCTTTCCCATCAAAGACCTGTATATGGGCGTTGACGAAACTCTCAGATAAGATCAGAGAGCGAGGGATTCGTTTCGCCGGTCACAGCCACAGGAGAGAGAACGAGGAGTGAGGAAACGAGGGAAGCCTGATCCACGTACAATGACATCATGAAGCGTGACACAGGCTTGGAAAAGGAGGAAATGAAGATATCAAGATTACAAAACGTAGAGGGCCGTTGTGATTCGAGGAACCCAATCGACATAAGCACATAATAAAGTATTAATAAAGTATTAATAAAGTATTAAGGGTTTTCACCAAGCAATAACCGTTTTCTCCAAACATCTTTGGCATTAAAGTTCTCACTTTCACCACGCAACACGTTCCCTTGTCCTTCTCTTGGTGTCACGTACTAAATACGCAACACGTTCCCTTGTCCTTCTCTTTGTGTCACGTACTAAATACGGAGCAGCAGATTGCTGACTCCTTCGCCAAGTCCTGTCTTTCCATTACGTATCCTCTTTGCGCAACGTCTCGCCAGTTCCCTCTGTATTGGGCTGTCCTTGCCGCTGGGTCCCACGTCAGCCCAGCAGCCTCCAGGTTCTCTTCCATGGTTCGTCTCCATTTTGTTTTGGTCTGTGGCACACAAGCCAACGCTGTTTTCTTCGATAGGTCACTGGTCATGTAATTCCGTCATCAAAGACGATCATAGTTCGTTCGACCGTGCCTTTCAGTCGTGACTGTGGCTCGCTGGGCGTTTGGCCTGCGGTGCTGGTGTTTCGTTAAATACGACTTTGCATGACGAATCCGCCTCTCAGTTCTAACCCTTGAAACTGATGACCCAGGTATGAACGGCGTCGCAATTTCCCCTGCGGCCATAGTTATAGCAGCCTGATCCGTCTAATTTCCTGGCGCAACTGAAGCGACCCTAATTGGCTGGTAGGAAGACGCCGTGTAACAGCACGACAAAAGCTTGACATGTGGCCTAGTGCGGCTCGAGTTATGTTCAGTGACGTAAGCCGCGTTGTTCATTATTGGCTGCGTCGAGATAAGCCTGCATGTTGATAATTGAAAGATATCGAACATGTGCAACTCAACTGTTAAGTGTAATTAATTTTGCGCCACCATAACCCATTTTTTCGTGGTGCGCGTTGGCGCAGTAGTTAAAGCACCGGACTTTCAATCGAGAGAATCCGGGTTCGATTCCTTTCGCTGCCGTTTCGAAGCCTGGGCAATTTCGTTCACACCACATTGCCTCAGTTCACGCGGCTATACAAACGAGTACCTGGCTATAGACATTGGTGGATATGTAAACGAACAGTCTTGGCGTTGGAATGAACAGGTCTGCCAGGGGGTGAAGTGTAAAGAGATTTGAACGGTCCCAAGGACTGGATTCCGCGCTACGCGCTACACAAGAACGTACCATTGTTTCGCGTTTTGTTTCAACCAGTTGTGAAGATAAGGTGAAACTGCGAGAATTTATTTATTTTATTATGTACAACTGACATAAAATAATCCCGATATATATCAGCACTGAAGTAATACAATATTTAAGACTGGAATAAACACAGAAAGTATGATTAATATAGGAATTCATACATAAGGCATACTTAAGATAGGAATTAACACAAAAGGCATGCTTAAGATAGGAATAAACACAGAAGGCATGTTAAGACAAAATGAACACTGGAGGCATGCTTATGTTGTGGAGAAATACATAAGGCATGCCTAACATAGTAATAAACACAGGCAGCATGTTTAAGAAAAAAATTAACACTGGAGGCATGCTTATGTTGTGGATGAATGCATAAAGCATGCCTAAGATAGGAATCAACACAGGCGGCATACTTATGATATGAATGAACAACATTGTTAAGACACGCGTGAACATGGAAGGCATGCTTAAAATAGGAATGAGCGCAAAAGGTTTACTTAAAACAGGAATAAACACAGAATGCATGTTTAAGACGTGCGTAAACACACAAGACATGTTTAAGACAGAAATGAACACACATACTTCAGTGATTAGATCTGCGGCTTAGTGACAACTCATTTCGTTGGCGTCAACATGATTCATATGGATGACCGTTTTTAAAACGACACAGTCACTGCTCGTATGTCTGTGTTACCTTGTCGTTTATTTTACCAAGAAATTCAGTGCACTGCGGTGCTCTAATGCGCGCACAACGCGGATATTAATAATTGAGTGAATAGACGACCCGACAGTAACATTAACAATAACAGTTGCATTGACAACAGCAGTGTCATTAGCAATACCAGTAGCATTAGCAATAACAGTAGCATTAGCAGTAACAGTAGCATTAGCAACAAATGTAGCATTTACAGCAACAGTGGCGTTAGCAACAACAGTAGCATCAACAACAACAGTAGCAATCTCATCAACAGTAGCATGAACAGCAACATTAGCGTTAGCAACACAACAGTAATAATCGTGTTGCAGCGGAAGAATTACCTGCTCTTAAAGCTGCTTCCTCAAACGGTTCAGCCGATGGCGAATCTGGTTCACTTATGTTAAAATGTATAGTGTATGGTCAGTTTAAGTAACGTGAGCAGTCTGTTTAATAAAAAACGCCTATTTTTTTTTTCAAATCATGGAAAGAATTGACTTTAGTCGTTAGATAAATCAGGTAAGGATCAAGATAGGGGATATCCAAAACGGTAAGCACTGTGTGGGTCAATACCGATCATGGGCGTGACTTCCATCCTCTCGCCGATCACATGACAAAGTTAGAAAATTCCACCAAGGAATAAAATCGTGATTTTTCAGCATTTCGAGTTTCACATCAGTTAATGCTTGAACAAGCATTAACTAATTTAATAGTTTGTCTGATGATTTCACAAAAACTACAAACAAAAATTTGCACAAACGAAGTAATATGTTGCAGTGGATACTAGGTAGGTTGGGTTTTTCTCAACATTTATTTGAAATGAGACTAGCAAAAAAAACGAATTGATTAAACAAAACATATCTGAATGCGAACTGCGTGTTCATGCGTGCGTGCGTGTGTGGTGCGTGCGTGCGTGCGCGCGTGCGTGTAATTACGTGTGCGTGCGGGTATGAACACGTGCTAAACAGTGACAGTGACGCTAAACAGTGACAGTGAAATAAATTGAATGTCATTGAAGCAGACGCGGACGTCGGCCACTATACATCTTCATTACGTATTCTTCATGAGTAGACTCATGCATAAACGTACTGAACATAAACGTACTGAACATAAACGTACTGAACACGTACGGAACTGCGATGAAATACACGATGTTATCTACGAACGTACACTCTGCTTGTCAGATCATCGAGAACGTGAACGATAATAACATGAGAATTATGCTTTTTGTTATCCGCTTTGTGATGCTTTGTTATCATATATAGAGCCGGATCCCTTACGCCTTTTTTGCCGAATTTTCAAATGTAATTTAATAGTTTGCCCGATCACCAAGACTAAACAACAGGTTTGTACAAACGAGCCAGTCTGTCATGTGGTACTTGGTAGGTTTGAGACCAGACGAGCAAACAATCGAATTTGTGAGTGACCTTTAATATATCTGCACCAATGGGACTCGCTAACCGAACCTAGGCCCGATTGATTGTTCCAAGTGAAAGTTATTTGGTGTAGCTTTAACGAAATGGAAATAAACTCTCATATGAATGTGTCGTCGAAAATTCCCATTTCCGGTGGACATGTGTCTATTCATTTTAAAGATATATCTATACTGATATCGATATGCACCAATTCACGCTTCTCGAATAACACACACGCACGCGCACACGCACGCACGCACGCACACACGCACGCTTGTACGTGATTCCCCCACTCAGTTACTCACTAACGAACGCATAGCCTTGTATCCGGACACGGTTAGACACACGCATGGATATAGAAACGCACGCACAACACACGCACACGTGCGAGCGCGCGCGCGCACACACTCAGAAACATCCACAACATACGAAGCAACAACGGGCGTGCGTGCGAGCGTGCGTGCGTGCGTGATTGTGTGTGATGTCTATGGAATAGATAATACATTGTTCCTATTTTTATCGGCCACGGGGCAAATGCTGATGTGATGTTGTACTGACTTGGACTGGCGAGTGTCGCTGGGTATACACACGATAACACTGATGTCTTGTGGCAAGCCATCCTAGAGAAACGAACACAATCAGACTCAGCTAATGTCCCTTCTCCGTCTTGTCATAATATTGGCTTCACGCACTGATCACAACTTGTCACGACGTTAAACCGATAATTGACGCGCAATCAGCAGTCGAAATAATACGAGGCCGCTCGTGCACAGTGCGTACGTGTGCGTGCGCGCGCGTCCGTGTGTACGCGTATGTCATTTAGTTCAGGTCTAGGTTTTATTCCTTATGTGGACGGTCTACGTAACTCGGAACAATCGTAGAAAACACGCACGGCGTTGCAAATAATTATACTACTATTGTAAAATCTCCACCCTCCTGGGCGATTTCGAATTTTTTTAAGCACGAACCAATCCCATTGGCCCCCGATAACGCCCATAAAATGTCAGCCGCATGCTTGCAAAACTGACGGCGATATGAGGGAACAGACAAACAGGCAAATAAACACAGTCACAAACTGTTTTTATTATAATATAGAAATATGATTTTCACGATACAGACTGTCGGAGTTTTGTACGTAGAAACATGGCGCGCTCGTGAAACGTACATTAGAAATGTCCGGCGGGAATACGCACGTAACTGAGCTATCGTCGTGAAGACAGCGCGCGGACGGCGAAATGCCACCGAAAACAACCTGACATTATCAAATAATGTGCGCGGTTTAAATACACAAACCGTAAACCGCGCGCGGGACAGTTGGCCTCTATTTGACGCGATGTTCCGGCTGCCGCGATCGATCGCTCCATCAACGTAAGACGTCCTGATAGGTCATAGGTCAGACGAAGATCAGTCGAGAAGACGGAGAGGGCGCTGTTTGTGCGGTGGGTCAAAGACACGGCGGCTTACGCAGCGACAAAGGTCCCCTGTCTACTGGTCTTTGACGTGCCTGCCCTTTCCGGGCAGCCTCCAGACAATTCAGACCAGGTCGTTGCATAACAATTCCGGTTCTCCCGCAGGCGTTTGGAAGGGTTTGAAGCTGCGCATCGTTTGCTCAATATCTCAAACTGACAAGTATTTATTTCCATAATTTTTATATTATATCGTTTGTTAAATAAATATAAAACAGTGTTAATCTAGAATCTCGCAAAGGGGGTGCCAGTACAATCACCCATTAGTTTACAATGTAGTAGAGGTTATGCACGAAAAAAAAAAAAACATTAAGCCAAAGGGGCGTAGCCCAGTGTCCCCCCCCGAATACGCCACTGGTATAACAAAATTGTATATAGTAGCCTACATATTTTATCGGAATCCCCCATTTCCATGCACTAACGCGTCGAGAGTGGGGCGCTTATGTATTGTAGTATAGACATATTTCACAAAGGCTATTCACTACTAAATGTATTATCGTTAACAAAATTGCTCAGTCGTATCGTTCAGAATATGTGTGCCCGCCTGTCTATTTAGAACAGTTCGGATATATATCGCAAATTATTTGTACCAACCGTCGAACAATGCGGTTCATATCGTACTATCGATCTCTAGATTACGCTCGCGCAGCGAAGATTGTTGCGCCCAATTGAAGCATCAGACTTCTGTTTACTTGTCGTTAGCATACTACACAATTACCCATGTAAATACGACACTCACGACAGCTCTCACATGCGGCTAACTTGCCAATAAAACGACAACAACTACCATCAAGGATATTTGTCACGCGCGAATCAAGACTCGTTCTTCTCTTGCTGTCGAATCGATGTCCTCCGATTGATTGGCGACGCTAACGGAGGTTCGGCCGTAGTGTTCACAACAACTGAACGTCGACTTTGTTGACTCAGTATGCCTCCTTATCGATCGTATGTGGTAAAGTTGGGAGCGCTCAACCAACTTCGCAGAATATGGACGCCTGCAGTGCCACGCTAAATTAAACAGCGCCAATTGATAACAGGTCTTTGGTCCTCTGCGGATGCGAATAATGGACAATGCTAATCACTCAAAAACAACTGGATGCGTGTTACACAAGAATGCTACGATATGCAATATTCACTGGCTGCAGCATTTGACTAACGCAGAGCTTTACAGCGGAATGAGTAAAGTAGGGAGAACTGTGGCTGAGATTTGCTTGGTGCTGCTGCAGAGGCAAAGATGAAATGACATCAAAGACTATCCCGTAGCAACTAACACATGGGAAAACAAGACAGACCAGCCTTTTCATGTATGGACTGTCGAAAGAAGGCGTGGAACTGGAGTTTGTAGCCCTGAAAAGGACAGTGAGGGATAGAGATGTCTGGAGGCGACAGAGGTTGACCCCCAGTGGCCGATATGAGTGAGTGAGTGAATCGTGGAGTTTACTTCCTTTTCTATTTTCTTCTTCGAGGTGTGAATCCTGAATCTCCCAGCCTCTTGCTCCCGACATCTGGCTCCCAGTATGCCTCCCGCGCATATACATTAACGCAAAAAAAAACATGTTTATAAATGAGGCACTGTAAACCAAAAGCACCTCACCTAACCTCTTCGCACCTGATGGTCCGTACGACTGCAGTGATTGCTATCCAGCTAACTCTCTCTTTGACCACATGTTTGGCTCCGTTCAACAACTTCCACCCCAGTTCTCGTTGTTCTTCTTCTTCAGCTTTTACGCTAGGTTGTCTTCGGTTGTCTTCTTCCATTCTTTTACGCTAGGTTGTCTTCGGTTGTCTTCTTCCATTCTTTTACGCTAGATTGTCTTCGGTAGTCTTCTTCCATTCTTTTACGCTAGGTTGTCTTCGGTTGTCTTCTTCCATTCTTTTACGCTAGGTTGTCTTCGGTTGTCTTCTTCCATTCTTTTACGCTAGGTTGTCTTCTTCCATTCTTTTACGCTAGGTTGTCTTCGGTTGTCTTCTTCCATTCTTTTACGCTAGGTTGTCTTCGGTTGTCTTCTTCCATTCTTTTACGCTAGGTTGTCTTCGGTTGTCTTCTTCCATTCTTTTACGCTAGGTTGTCTTCGGTTGTCTTCTTCCATTCTTTTACGCTAGGTTGTCTTCGGTTGTCTTCTTCCATTCTTTTACGCTAGGTTGTCTTCGGTTGTCTTCTTCCATTCTTAGTGCGTGTCCGATCCAATTCCATCTTTCATCCTCACCTTTGTGTTTACTTTGGTTTTACTTAGGATATCCTCATTGTACACTAAGCATTGTACACTAAGTAGATCTATCTAACATTTAGTATCCTCCTTAAACACTTTAACAGAAATGCCTCCAGCTTCCGTTTGTCACGTTCATTTACCTTCCACGCCTCACATCCGTGTGATAACACAACTAGTGAAGAAACATTGCCACTTGGGATTACCTTGGTAGCTCAGTTAATGCCATGCATACTTAATGTCATGCAACGCGTGCGCTGGTACAAATAGTATGTCTCTTGGGAGACTTGTGCTGGGCTCAGATAAGAGCGTCTTCAGTTCGTGTAATGCAGTCAATGACCGCAGATTCCGGACCAACATTGGCGATCCTGGCGCGTATGTGAATATTCAGTGTCATGTGTTGCAACCATAGTAAATCATCAAACATATTGGTGTAAACAGGATGAGAAACCTTATGAAGAACGCCTGGAGGAACGTGGTTTAACAACCGTATAGACAAGGAGGTTGAGAGGAGATTGAATTGAAGTTTTAATATAATTGAATGGGCATGAAATATTGATAGAACTATTTGCTCTCGCTCAAGAAAGACATAAGAACTAGAGGACACGGAGTAACGCTAGGTAAGGAACAGTGTAGATTAGATATAACAACTAGAGGACACGGAGTAACGATGGGTAAGGAACAGTGTATATTATATATAAGAACTAGAGGACACGGAGTAACGTTAGATATGGAACAATGTAGATTAGATATAAGAACTAGAGGACACGGAGTAACGTTAGATAAGGAACAGTGTAGATTATATATAAGAACTAGAGGATACGGAGTAACGTTAGATAAGGAACAGTGTAGATTAGATATAAGAACTAGAAGACACGGAGTAACGTTAGGTAAGGAACAGTGTAGATTAGATATAAGAACTAGAGGACACGGTGTAACGCTGGGTAAGGAACAGTGTAGATTAGATATAAGAACTAGAGGACACGGAGTAACGCTGGGTAAGGAACAGTGTAGATTAGATATAAGAACTAGAGGACACGGAGTAACGATGGGTAAGGAACAGTGATGATTAGATATATGAACTAGAGGACACGGAGTAACGCTGGGTAAGGAACAGTGTAGATTAGATAGAAGAACTAGAGGACACGGAGTAACGCTGGGTAAGGAACAGTGTAGATTAGATAGAAGAACTAGAGGACACGGAGTAACGCTGGGTAAGGAACAGTGTAGATTAGATAGAAGAACTAGAGGACACGGAGTAACGCTGGGTAAGGAACAGTGTAGATTAGATAGAAGAACTAGAGGACACGGAGTAACGCTGGGTAAGGAACAGTGTAGATTAGATATAAGAACTAGAGGACACGAAGTAACGCTGGGTAAGGAACAGTGTAGATTAGATATAAGAACTAGAGGACACGGAGTAACGCTGGGTAAGAAACAGTGTAGATTAGATATAAGAACTAGAGGACACGGAGTAACGCTAGGTAAGGAACAGTGTAGATTAGATATATGAACTAGAGGACACGGAGTAACGCTGGGTAAGAAACAGTGTAGATTAGATATAAGAACTAGAGGACACGGAGTAACGCTGGGTAAGGAACAGTGTAGATTAGATATAAGAACTAGAGGACACGGAGTAACGCTGGGTAAGGAACAGTGTAGATTAGATATAAGAACTAGAGGACACGGAGTAACGCTGGGTAAGGAACAGTGTAGATTAGATATAAGAACTAGAGGACACGGAGTAACGCTGTGTAAGGAACAGTGTAGATTAGATATATGAACTAGAGGACACGGAGTAACGCTGGGTAAGGAACAGTGTAGATTAGATATATGAACTAGAGGACACGGAGTAACGCTGGGTAAGGAACAGTGTAGATTTGATATAAGAACTAGAGGACACGGAGTAACGCTGGGTAAGGAACAGTGTAGATTAGATATAAGAACTAGAGGACACGGAGTAACGATGGGTAAGGAACAGTGATGATTAGATATATGAACTAGAGGACACGGAGTAACGCTGGGTAAGGAACAGTGTAGATTAGATAGAAGAACTAGAGGACACGGAGTAACGCTGGGTAAGGAACAGTGTAGATTAGATAGAAGAACTAGAGGACACGGAGTAACGCTGGGTAAGGAACAGTGTAGATTAGATAGAAGAACTAGAGGACACGGAGTAACGCTGGGTAAGGAACAGTGTAGATTAGATAGAAGAACTAGAGGACACGGAGTAACGCTGGGTAAGGAACAGTGTAGATTAGATATAAGAACTAGAGGACACGAAGTAACGCTGGGTAAGGAACAGTGTAGATTAGATATAAGAACTAGAGGACACGGAGTAACGCTGGGTAAGAAACAGTGTAGATTAGATATAAGAACTAGAGGACACGGAGTAACGCTAGGTAAGGAACAGTGTAGATTAGATATATGAACTAGAGGACACGGAGTAACGCTGGGTAAGAAACAGTGTAGATTAGATATAAGAACTAGAGGACACGGAGTAACGCTGGGTAAGGAACAGTGTAGATTAGATATAAGAACTAGAGGACACGGAGTAACGCTGGGTAAGGAACAGTGTAGATTAGATATAAGAACTAGAGGACACGGAGTAACGCTGGGTAAGGAACAGTGTAGATTAGATATAAGAACTAGAGGACACGGAGTAACGCTGGGTAAGGAACAGTGTAGATTAGATATAAGAACTAGAGGACACGGAGTAACGCTGTGTAAGGAACAGTGTAGATTAGATATATGAACTAGAGGACACGGAGTAACGCTGGGTAAGGAACAGTGTAGATTAGATATATGAACTAGAGGACACGGAGTAACGCTGGGTAAGAAACAGTGTAGATTAGATATAAGAACTAGAGGACACGGAGTAACGCTAGGTAAGGAACAGTGTAGATTAGATAGAAGAACCAGAGGACACGGAGTAACGCTAGGTAAGGAACAGTGTAGATTAGATATAAGAACTAGAGGACACGGAGTAACGTTAGATAAGGAACAGTGTAGATTAGATATAAGAACTAGAGGACACGGAGTAACGCTAGGTAAGGAACAGTGTAGATTAGATGTAAGAACTAAAGGACACGAAGTAACGTTAGGTAAGGAACAGTGTAGATTAGATAGAAGAACTAGAGGACACGGAGTAACGCTAGGTAAGGAACAGTGTAGATTAGATAGAAGAACCAGAGGACACGGAGTAACGCTAGGTAAGGAACAGTGTAGATTAGATAGAAGAACTAGAGGACACGGAGTAAAGCTAGGTAAGGAACAGTGTAGATTAGATATAAGAACTAGAAGACACGGAGTAACGCTAGGTAAGGAACAGTGTAGATTATATATATGAACTAGAGGACACGGAATAACGCTAGGTAAGGAACAGTGTAGATTATATATATATGAAAGCACTCGCTCTCACAGAGGACAATAAATTAATGGACCAAATTATCTACAGATTGTGCAGCAGACAACGTGAATATGTTTTAAATAAAAATTATAAATATCTCAGAAGAGCAGGTTACACATAATATTATATGACTCTCGATAAGGCAATGGCTTCCTTGTCCACTTGCCATCTGGGTGTTTGCCTTGGATGGCAATCATGCTAAATCTTGACTGAAAGATGGTCGACACAAGCTGGATTATTGTCGTGCGCCAAACACCGTTCTTCTGATTTATTCTGATGTAGCTTATTATGCGTGAGTAGCGATCCTAATATCTACTTAATACATTCTTACATTAGGCGGGCAAGATACCCGAGAAAGGTCAGAAGAAAAATGACGCAGAGGCAAAGTTCAATGGAAATGTACCGAGTTTGTTCGGCAAAGGCCTAGTGGCCAAGCCGGAGGCGAAAACCATCATCCATGTTGTCGCATTTTGTGTTAATCCCTCCGGAGATTTGACTGACATCCACCACGGCTAGCGCGTCAGGATTAGTTATTTTTAGTTGCAGTCTCCGCCCGAACTACATCCGAGATACGTTCGTGATCATGCAGTCAATTCGTGTCCAGCATTATTGGCGTGATTTGCACGACGATTACAGCATCTGAAAGTAGATTGTTGCGCGATATATTGCACGTTTACAGCATGCCAAGTCAACACTCCATAAGGAGCTGACAGAACGTCATTCCATATCAACAGTCGAGTCTTTGAGGCTATGTGGCTGTGAAGCCAGGACAACGACACCGACAGAAGAATACCAATTGGATGGATGCTGCACCAAAAGGCGCAGGATGACAGTGTCTCCATTGGTACACTGGAGACCCAACCATGGATAATTAAACCTACAATGCACTCACTGAACGCGAGCAAACAAGCAGCCGCACACGTATGCACCACACACAAAAACATGTAATATCAAATAAACGGAGTCAGAACAGAACTTATAAGGAGGGAGACATCATCTAGTTGTATTCACACGCTTTATGCAGAAGCCCACTTACAGACTTGGGAAGGAACTCGGAATACTGTTTTAAAGTCTATTGTTCTCCAATATTATCTACTCGACGATGCAGGTGGGTTTTCTGGAATCTGCTCCTTGGTTTCTGGAAAGAAAGCATTGATCCTGGAAGTCTTCACGACATGATGGATTCCAGAAGCTATGTTACTGAGAAGTGCCGTGCAGAATAATTTGATGGTTCGTAATCTACGAGGGGATATGTACACTGTTGGTGTACACTGTTGGTGTACACTGTTGGTGTACACTGTTGGTGTATAGACATCATCATTGGTCGGCCGGGGCCGGGACATTGATGGACCGTTTCTATAAAGGCCAATCGTTCATTAGGGACGGTTGGTTCACCATTTCAAGGTTTTCGCAGGCCAATTTGGTGTTTGTAAATCTTTGTTTCCCTCTCTCTGATTCTTGTCAGGAGTGAGTGTCCACGATTTTGTGGCGATAACTGTGACCAGCTAGTTAGAGGCGTTTCATTCAAATATTATGTAAGAGCTTGTCTATGTCCATATAGAGTTCTGTGTTTGTCACCCTGTTTCTCCAGTGGACATCTAGACACACCGAACATTCTAGTGTAACTCTCGTCTAGTTTACTTTCCATTTCTTTATGGGGGGGGGGAGGGCAGGAATCAGCCACATGAAGCAATGTACTTTCGACGATGGCCCTGTGGAAAGACAACACGAGGGACGGGTTAAAATGAAGTCGATGAACAAATGAGAAAGTGTATGGTCATGGGGGGATCTCTCCGGCTGTTGCGAGCATGGCCTGGAATGCGTAACTCTGTTAGGTGCCGTTCACAATTGTCGACATTTTTCCTATTCGTACAAAGCGTACTAAAGGGAGGAGGGGGTCAAGGGGAGGGGTCAAGGCCCGCGTACTAATTTGTTCAATGTCGGTCGCATGCGAAATCTGACGTCATGCAGCGCTGCGCGGTGAACTGTTGCGGAACTACTGTTGTTTTAAATCGCGTAGCCGGTCACGGGGCGGCGCTGTAATACAGTCGGACATCTTGGAAAGTTACAACTTCGTTGAAAACAATTATCAATATGACGCGACGGGGTTGCCAGAAAAACACAAAGCTTTAACATAACTATCGGAGATCAATTTTGGTAAACTTATTCTAATGGTTATTGCTTATGCCCTATATATCCGTGCAATGTGTAATAATATTGTAACATCGATATATATTTTTTACCTGACAAAATTATCAACATTTTAAAGTACTATTTCGGGGAAGCAAACGTCCAACAATCAAACCTGAACACGACCCATCATCGTCCCGAACAAACAGAACTGCAAGGACCGTCCGACCCATCATCGCCCCGAACAAACATAACTGCAAAGACCGTCCGACCCATCATCGCCCCGAACAAACAGACCTGCAAGGCCAGCCCGTCCACCAACGGTCGATACACACGTACGACACATCAGAGGTCGGCTGTGACGCGTCCAGCGTGATTTAATCAGGACGGTATTTCCCACGGGCTATGATGACTTACGTAGGCGGAGACAGGAACAAAACATCCCTGACCCAAGGACATCTCGTAATTGGGCACAGTAAGCCAATGTTTTCGTTTTGCTGGCGTGTCACATTAAGAATGGTTCTTCATTATCACTAGTAGCTATTACGTCTATTATGTCCTGATAATTACCGTAGATGAATACAGTTATATGGATGAGGGCTAATCACATAATATATATATATATATATATATATATATATATATATATATATATATATATATATATTTGTGTACGACACAGTCATGTATATATATATATATATATATATATATATATATATATATATATATATATATATATATATATATATATATATATATATATATACATATGACTGTGTCGTACACAAACGATGTCATATGCCACAAACAACATTGTATAATACATAATCGATCTGCCTGCGGTTGTTGAGCGTTGCAAATGTGGGCCGTGGACTTCAAAGCGCCAAAATCAATATATCTCGATTTCATAACGGCTACATTTGAAAATTGGCGGCCGTTGACCATTTGTAGTTGGCGTGTCGATTTCGTTTTGCACGAGCCGCGAGCGATGTAATGCGATAATCGTTGGTCCACACTGACCTAATCCACTTTTACTTCGGCCCCACTGCCCGATAAACGCATTGCCGTAAACCGGCCATGGTTCAAGCAACAGTTCTCGGCACTCGCTGAGGTTGTTTCCATGCGTCGGATGTTTATTTCTCCTGCAAGTAAACATCAACTTTAACATTTGGATGTATACGTTGCTTTGCCGTATAACAAAGCGTGCGAAGAATGGCGGAATCCCTAGTTAATTTGCGGAGCCATCCAGCGTCAAACTGATCGGTGAAAAAAAGACTGCTGAGTAAATGCAGTTAACTATGAAGACGAGTGCGTTTTTGCTAGTTGTGCGTGGTTGTGATTGTTATTGTGCGCGTACGTGCGTGCGTTTGTGTTTGTGTGTGTGTGTGTGTGCGCGCGCGCGAGTGTGTATGTGCGTGAGCGCGCATGTACGCATATGGTTGTGAGTGTTTATGTACGTGTATATGTGCATGTTGTTGTGTTTGCACGTACGTGCGTGCGTATCTGTGTGGGTGGGTTACTCGTGTTGGGCGTGGACGTGATGCATGTTGAATGGTATGTCAGCCAGTTAGAGATGATAATAATTAGCGTCATCTGAACTGCGGCGTTGCTATTTGTGGTACACATTCTTTGACACTGTTCACAGTTGTAACCCTAGTCGCTTAGATGGAGTCATACTAAATGATGACGTGTTAAGGGATTCAATATCATCAATTGCGACACTTCACGATGATGGACAAACCTCCTTATGTCAACGTCACCTAGTAGACCCACTCTTGTCATGCCAACAATACGTCCAGCCACCGCTTCGCGAACGCATTCACCGTGTCAATGACTCATGTTGCATTGACCGGCAACGAAGACATGTTATGTAGACACAACGCGTATCTTTCCATTTTATGAGAACATACGTTTTGTGAACAGACACACTACACTTGATAATTAACGTGCAAGATAAAGAAATCTGAGTAGAACTCGATATTGACAGCAAAGATGCTGTGCCGCTCACAGTAAGGGAGTCAGATTTAATTAAGTGTAACTTTAGGTAGACGCAGTATTTTGTTGCGCAATATAATCCACATGAAAACGACATGTGTATATGTAGACACACAGGCGCACACACCACACACCATGAACGAACTCACGAACGCACGAACGCACGAACGCACGCACGTCATTTCCACGTGGATTACATTGCGCAACAAAATACTGCGTCATCCTAGTGTTGCCTGCTTATAATTGTGATATTAATTTTAAAAGGCGTTAAGCGAGAATGTTGTACTTAAACGTGTCTAACATATATAAATGAGATCACTGCTAATCCATTATATTTACTTCTCCGGGCTGACAAAGTAATATCGATCACGGCGTAACCTGAGCACTTGATTAAAATATTGATTAACAGCTGTCACTAATACGCCGCAGTGCGACTCGCTGGCTCTGGCGTCGCGGCCGTTGCACGTGTTGACCACTTCAGTAATAGTTGCGTTATCAGAACCAGCGAAAATACCCATCCTCTTGACGGGATAACTTGGTAATTCGTAGGTTACAACACTATTTACAACATTTCAGGATGTACAACGTTATCACAGAGATATCCATATATGCCGTGGTAAATGGTGCTGCCAGCTAATATCGTGATGACGTCTTGGAATCCATCTCTCGAAATTGCGAAGTAATACTGGCAGTCTAGCGACGCTTTCCCTTGTATTACGTAACTTGGGACAATTGTAAAATGGACGCATGACGTATAACAGTTGTGCGCAGTTGTTTGCATAGCGTTGCGAACAATTGTAAGTAATAGCTACCAAGGTAATTCGATTGTTCATAGAAAGGCTAATAGTGAATTGTTCATAGAAAGGCTAATTGCGGGGTGAATTGTTCATAGAAAGGCTAATAGCGGGGTGAATTGTTCATAGAAAGGCTAATAGCGGGGTGAATTTCGAATGCATAAAAGTGCAACATCTCCTTCGAGGCGTCGTAGATGAACACCT
>OY759275.1:31784587-31792087 GCA_963662155.1 Lamellibrachia columna | reverse complement strand
CCTTCTACCCTCCACTCTGAGCGCGTCCGCTCTCTTCGTCAGCCGTTCCCTTCCATGCGTTCCACGTGTCCAGCCCACTTTAACCTCTCCTCACCAGCTTCCTCCTGAAACTCTCCTTCACACCAACCTCCACCCACAGCTCCTCCACAACAGCAGTGTTCAAGTTGTCAATAGATGGATGATTACGCCAGGAAACGACGGAGCGTGACCAATAGATGGATGATTACGCCAGGAAACGACGGAGCGTGACCAATAGATGGATGATTACGCCAGGAAACGACGGAGCGTGACCAATAGATGGATGATTACGCCAGGAAACGACGGAGCGTGACCAATAGATGGATGATTACGCCAGGAAACGACGGAGCGTGACCAATAGATGGATGATTACGCCAGGAAACGACGGAGCGTGACCAATAGATGGATGATTACGCCAGGAAACGACGGAGCGTGACCAATAGATGGATGATTACGCCAGGAAACGACGGAGCGTGACCAATAGATGGATGATTACGCCAGGAAACGACGGAGCGTGACCAATAGATGGATGATTACGCCAGGAAACGACGGAGCGTGACCAATGTTAAAAAGATAATTTTTCAGATGACGACGAACTGTTAACTTAACACTAACCGGGCTTTGGTTCCAAAGAGTTAGTGTGGCAACCGAGAAAGCCCTAGTTCCAAGTTTGTTTCAACTCTAGGAACAAAACGTAAACCATATATAAACTATATAATTGAAGCTGTCTGAGGTTTCTTCCAGGAGTCAACAGTGAATGTAAATATGCCGGTTGATTAGATGAAAAAGCTTGGTAGGTAATCGCACAGATCTTAAAAATAATACGACATCGGGCAGGAATCCAATGCAGATATTTCAGAAGTGGCAATGGGTGAGAGAAACGACACGACCGACTAACTAGCTGTGCGAAACAATACACAGCTAAATTATATCACTGGAAGCGTTAATACGTGGGTGTTGATCAGAAGGCCTCTTCGTTGATTTCAATAGTCAAAATAAAGCTAAGATAAAGTTAACATTCAGGTAACTATGGCTGGAAAGAGATAGTTAACTTTTAGGAAACGAGCGCCTGGGTTCGTTTCACACACAAATTATATAAGTTTCAACGGACATTCATTTTATTCACTGGTCGGCCGGGTCTGGGGTATCGACGAACCATTTCCATAAATTTCGATTGTGCATTAGCGATGGAAGGTCAACTACTTGTACGTTATTGCTTTATTTCCGTGTATTGTTCTCGCCATGAGTACGTGCCCACGAGTTGACTGTTGACATGGGTTATGCTTTGTGACGATAGCAGTGACCTGCTAGTTGGAGGCGTCTCATTCGAATCTTTCTGAGAGCTTGGCTATGTCCCCATCGAGTCCTTTGCCAGCTTATTGCTCCAGTGAACATTTAGACACTTCCTGGACAGTCTAGTGTTACTAATGTTACTAGTGTTACTAATGCTACTTGTGTTACTAGTGTTACTAGTGTTACTGGCGACCTTTCCTGTCCTTTTGCGAGGGGCCAAGTTTCAGCTTCATAAAGCAACACACTTTCGCCGGTTGCCCCACATTAACCTTTGATGGGAATTATTAACTATATTATCGACATATACAGCTACGATCAAAGTACTCTTACTAGCGTGTCGGTGGCAAGCGAATACTAACGAACACTTTACCTGCATCCTTAGCCGTAGATTGGGTTACTTAACCATTTCACGACGACCTGGCGTTGTAAGCATGAAAGTCACCGCGGAAATGAATTCGCGGAAAGGCGACACCGTCCCGACTTGTCTTGGAACCCGACTCACTAATGATCGGTCGATAACAAGGACGTTGTTAGTGGGCTAGTTTTTCACTAGCAGACATACCAAATTAGGTTCTAAGTGGCGACTATTCCAACGGTTCCTCGGCTTATTTTCTTTTAATATTTATGAACGCGTTAAATGTCACCTGCCCTGTGATCTTCGTGCTGATTCGGTCCATAATGAAGAACCTTTGGTTGACCCAGTTCATTTCAATTTCATCCAGAAACTATACCTGACAGCTTAACATTAAGCATAGTTATTTCAACGTTCAGCAATATGTCAAAAGTGCTCACAGACAAACTGAATTTTCAGCTAAAGTTAAGATACTTAAAATAGTAGAAATGGTCGAGTTTGATGCAGAATGCGGAAACACGGACAATTTCCAAAATAAGCCTTCGAGGTGATGGGTCTAAGGAGAACAGTATGCATATGTTGGACTGAGCGAATACGAATCACGAATATAGAAGTATTAATGCCGGCTGGAATAAAACGAAACTCACATAATCAGAGTCTTATCAGACAAGAAGGAATTCAGCGGGAAATATTGGAGAGAATGGTTGACAACAAATTAGACAGAGGAAGACCAAGAGACGCACGAACAGGCCTGGATGAGGTTCATAGAGTATGTTGATCTGGTCAGAACGACACGACAAAGACAGGAGTGGCGAGCCAAGTCTCCAATATGGCCGATCTTCCGGGGTGGCGGACAGAACCCCTGCCGGACATAACCCCCATGGACAAAACTTACCTGGACAAATGTCCGGCAGGGGTTCTATCCTACACCCGACCTGCCGAGAGGAGATGGCAACACATGACATGACTACAGTATTGGATATCCGGTGGCGTCATTTCACAGTGCGGTATCACAGTGAGCGAGCATCGAACGCTCAGCTCAGAGAACAAGGTTGGAATCGTCTTGTTGCCGTACGAAGCTTGGACAACTGACGGATCCAGAGTATGACGTCACAATCCTGATTATGAGCGTGACCTCCGTCAAGCTTCGCCTTATAAACATTATTTACATATATACTAGCAAAAACGCCCGTCTCCAGGACGGGATAACTTGGTAGTTCATACGTGACAGTCGTGATAGCAATGTTTATCGAATAGGTGATCCCTTTTATCAATATGGCTAGACGAAGTAGTCGCCGCGCGTGGTTTCTGCGATTGTTGGAAGTTAACGTTTTACGTAGCGAATACCATAAAAACCACTAAGAACCCTTGATATACGGGTTATTTCGAAACAATAAAGGCGTTAAGTTTCATTCGTGGGGTCGTAGATTAATCCCTGAAAGTTTGGCGCCCGAGCTGCAAGCCGTCTAGGAGGAAAACGTGAACATAACCACATACAAACATACATACAAACAAACGTACGCTAGCTCGATTATAGTTAGATACATTACTAGGGCGGTATACATCTGCCATATCAACCGTTCCCATACACTGCTCTCGTGCAGACGACTTTGCCCTTTGTTTATTTCGCAAAAACAAATGGTTCGGCCAGAAAGTTAACGAAAACACGGCAGCGGCAGCCATGCTTGTTAGCTTGACGGACCTGGTTGCTAAGCAAGAGATCACGTAATGGATCTGACAGCTGGTGAAGTGATCGATTGTGCTCAGTTAACTGGTTGAATGAGTTCGTAGAAATATGGTTTTCTGCATATCTTTTGCGAAGTATTTACAGCGTCGGTGGGTGTTAAAACATTTGATTCAGTGTTAGCGTGAACGGATTACACAGTGTGTAACGTACCAGGAACAACGATACTTGGAATGGTACGTGATAAATTGAACGTTTTCAAGTCGCGACACTAAATGAAAGCAACTTATGTCAGGTAACCGCCACGGCTGACGTCAGCAGATTCGGTACGCCACTCGACATGTTTAGATTCACGTAATGTCGGGGCAGATCGTAACTGTCGTCTGTGTTTATAAGCGGATTCAATAACAGCCACCGCGGCAACATTATAGCCATCACCGACAGAAGCCTGGCGCTCGATCCGTGCGACGCAACGACTCCGGGACAAGATTGCCGGCTGAAGATGAAGATTGAGTGGTTGTGTTCGCGGAGATAATAATTGCTCGGCGGGTATCAGGGATCTGTTCCGGTCCCCACGGGACGCCAGCCACTTTATCGGAAATAATTAAACGCGCTCTACAGTCACGTTGCTGCCATGTGAAGGGCGCGCCTGCGGCGTCGATGTCGCGCCGACCCTTTGCCGACGTCGCGCCGACCCTTTGCCGACGTCGCGCCGACGCTTTTACCGACGTCGGCGTCTTTCCTTTTGCTTCTGTTGTTCCGATATCTTTGTGAACGAGAACAAGCCATGTATAATCACTCGCGGTGTCGTGTCAGGCTTTTTCTCTCCTGACGCGCTTGTTTACCTGGCACATTGAAAGAAAGAAAGAAAGATAGCAGAACTAGAGGACATGAGGTAGAGTTAGTAAAGGATCAGTGTAGATTGGATATCAGGAAGTACTCATTCTCACAGAGGACAATAAATGAATGGAACAAATTATCTACGGATTGTATAACCTCTAGCAGCGTGAATATGTTTAAAAACAAGTTGGACACATATCTCAGGAGGGCGGGTTACACGTAGACGAACACTGATGGATTCTCAATAAGCAAATGGCTTCCTTGTCCATTTGCCATCTGGGCCTTAGGATTAGATGGCAAATCTTGTTCATTCTTGTTAAATCTATTGAAGTTCTTGATTCTCTTAAAAACTTACTTCCACTGGGGAATACACCAACTGTGAATAGGGAAACTTTGTTGATTGGATATATTATATATTCATTAAAATGTTTTATATATTTATTATATACTATTTTTTTAACATATCATTGTAGCAATATGTATTTGTGATTCTTATGATTGCGGGTGTGTCTTACAATGCCTGTGTCGGTCTCTGAAGAGACAGTGTTCCGCTGTTTGATTGGAACACAACTTCTTCCGTCTTGATCCCTTGCGGGGTGGGAGCCACATCCCTTAATCTGTTCCAACCTCTCGACGAGTCTCCGTCCATCGCAATCTTCTGCCGCTCTCGCTCTTGGCTGTTCATTCTGTCCTTTCGGGATCACTCTTGACAATGTGCCTCCATCTCAAGTTTGGTCTAGCTCTTCTCCTTCTACCAGCCTCTTCTCTCCATGCTCCCGTCAGTCTTTCCTCACTCGTTCTCTGTATATGTCCTGCCCATCGCATCAGCTCCCCGCTACCTTCATCTTTAGGTGTTTCTTCATACCGATCTCTTCTCTTAATTCCCCTCTTTTTGGAAGCAACACAGTTGCACGAAATCCCGACACGCCACCTAGTGTTTACATCAGCAGTTGGGCTGAGGTCGTCGCTGCCATAATTTAGGTAAGTGCATGTAAACGCAGTAAGTGGTTGACTGGCCACTTCCCTGGCATTCGCACAGTCGGAAGCACTAATGGGATTTGTGCCCGGCTTGCAATGGCTGTTATAAGGAGTCGTACGTCAAGCGCACGTGCATCCAGGGGATGTAGAGGCTGGTTGAGGAGAGACTCCAACAACGCGCTGTCTGCTCGCGGCAGTAATCGCGCGGAAAAATAGTAGCGGTATTACACATTGCCACCGCCGCCGCCGCCACATCCAATAAAGCTGCGAGCGCCACCGCCGCTGCCACGTCATCAAAATCACGACGGCAGCTTCGGTCCGGTCATCGACATCCCGAATACCACTACAGCCTCGGACACGCATTCCAACCTGTCCTCCGGCCGTGCGTTGCTACTAGTGTCCGACGATAGCTTCACGAATGACAGATTCTCGGGAAATGTTAATTTATGTAGAATGACAAAGTGAGCCTATTAACAGTGGCGTATCTAGGGGAGTCAGAGGGGGACGGGGTGGGGTCACCCATTAGTTCACCATGCTACCATGTGTCATGTCATACCTACCTATCAACCTCTGAAGATGAATGACGTATCATTATATATATATATATATATATATATATATATATATATATATATTTCAACATATATCTCCAACATCACAGACAACTATTTTGTTACTTAGTGATACATGACCATTGGCCATAGACGTTGACGAGTCGGTGACATTGAGACTGCCCATCCCCAAGGATGAATCATGCTGACGTCCTGCATAAAACATGTAATTTATATTAATAATTTTAACAATGGTTGTAGCGACAACCAAAACGGCGAAAGCGACGACAACTGTGACAGTCACGACAATGATGACTACCACAAAGTCTGATACGGCACTAGGGACAGACCACCATTTATCAAATTCTGTCATTGTTTTCTCCAGAAAATCAACATAGTTACGGTATGCTCCCCATCAGATGGTGGCGCAAACATATATGTCATACCGATGGGATCCTACAGTCAATGACACGTGATCTGTTGCCAACAGTCTATTGAACTATTAATATGGACATAGCATAATAGTAATTGTCATAGTTATCACATTGGCCATATCCGTGTTAAAATCATTGTTCAAGCAGCAATAAATTGCCAAAAGGGAGTATCGTCTGAAAATCACCGGTACTTCATTCATATGACATGAACCCGGAAGTAAATATATCACGTGTTCTTGCAGTTCCGGTTCGCAGCAGTGCGAGCGGACCACGCGCAAGCGCAGTTCGGCCGACCTCGGGGTGCGTTACCCCGGCGACCTGGTTGGGCAGAGACGACAACGACACCACCAGAAAGTGCTCATCAAACGCAATACGATCGCAGACTTCGCCGTCAGCAAGGCCTACCAGGCATCTACTGCCAGTCTCATCTCAGATCAGGGTAAGTCCTCTTATTAAGAAACACAACTGGGAGTCACTCAGATCACACGTCGCCTGATCCGTCAAGTCTGTACAACATCCGCTATTGTATAGTTTACATCAGCCCATGTTTCCAGCCACACATGTCTGGGACTGTGAAGCACCACGAACAGTTTTTGATCTGGCGCTAAATAAAATATGTTATTGTTATTTATCTCCAATAGAATCGACCATGCCCTTAAATAGTAAATATATGTATGTGTGTATGTATGTGCATGCATACATACATGTCTATATGCATGTGTGTATGTATGTATGTATATGTATATATGCATGCATGCAAGTATGTATAATTATATATCTATATATATATATATATATATATATATATATATATATATATATATATATATATATATATATATATATATATATATATATATATATATATATATATATATATATATATATATATATAAGCTACACATTTTGTTTTTATCGCCTTTGTTTTTCTTAGTGCTTGTTTTGGATCACCTTTCCACACCTATTTTATTTGAATGGCAGAAAGCGCCGCACCAAGCCCAGTGTAGCTGTTAAACGAGTATGGCATCAAGTATCGTCTAGTATAGGGGTGAGGTCACGATTACATGTTCCATCGGCGGCAACTACAGCGTGTCTTTATCCATTGGGAGATTTCGATCCAGCGCAGTGACTGGTTTTAAAATGTTGGTGCGTTCGATCTGGTGATCCGTCCCCGATAACGACATTCAAACATATCGCGTGTATTTGCCGTTCCGGTTGGCAGCAGTGCGAGCGGATCACTCTTTTGTTTCAACCCAAATGGTCGGTGATCATAAATTGTCATAACTTGAAAACCAAAGTGCCGTTGTATTCGAAAACACTCAATCAGTTTCCTTAATGAACACGGGAGTG